>CM033278.1:12219714-12454714 GCA_019343175.1 Oedothorax gibbosus
TCACAGGACTTTGGCGAACTACATGTCATGGAAGTTCGTCCTCGGCTACATGTCGTTCATGAGCATGCCCTTCCGACAGATCTTCCAAGACTACACTCTACTGACTCCAGAACTAAAGCATTCCAAGCTGAAGACCTACACCTCGAGGTGGAAGGGCTGCGTCAGCCTGGTAGGGTCCTGGTTCGGGAACGCCATCGCGGCCTACTACGCTCGACAAGGGTATCCCAGGGAAGTAGACGAAAAGGTATAACATGCAAACAATAAATTGAAATCTCAAATTTGTGCATTCTTAAATATGAAACTCTAAAAAACTATTTCAATGTCAAAAATAGTGATAACAATACTTACTCTTTAATAACGACGATATTCTCGTTACCTATCTTGAATGACTTTACTTGTACCATCACAAATAAACGTAAGGTAAGGTTGACAGTGGTTAAAAAAAATACACGGCCAATAAAATAAAGCTGTATACCCACATCTTAGAATTTCTCCCTTAAGGGCCCTTTAGAAACAGGCCAGGAAATACTGTGGTGGTTATGTTAACCAATCCGGTACAACTGCGTCTTCAAGGAAGCGGTGGGAAATATCCCAGTGGTTTATTAAAAGATAAAATTCTACATTTAAACAATGTGGATGCTTATGCGGAAACTTTATCGGAAAACGTTAAAATTATATATATAGGTTGTCTTGACATGGGGGAGACATGTTGAACTGACATGGGGGAGATGCATTTGCTTATTTAGTTTTCTTCGAATACCTTTTGCTTTATTAATACCAAGAATTCAATAACGGAAAACTACAACTGGATATAACCCAGCATACACCGCTTTGTTGACGGCTTTACGGACGGAGTCTCAACTTTCATAACGAGGGGGGGGGAGGCTTGGAATTTGGATTATTACTAACTTCTAATTTATCATCTCCCTTAATATACGAAATAGTGCTAAATATTATAACGAAAATTAGGTTGAGATAATATTTATAAAACTTCATGTGAGTGGGGACAATCTGTTAGTTGAAAATATTTACGAAGTTTTGTATTAGCTGTGTTTAAACAATCTATAAAACCGAAAGTTAGTAACTGGTAGCCATCCTATAATGAAGCCATAATAAAGTGTTCTATAATGAAACCCACTAAGTGTTGATGGTTTGTGTTTCTTCATTAAGTGTTTTCTGATCATTTATCTTTTAAAATGTACTCAAGCAGTTTCGAATATGTGCCACCCCCACCGTCTAAAAGAAAACGAGGCGTCACAAATACGGATAAATATGCACGAAGCGTCATAAGGAAGTCAAGAGTGAAAGGCGAAGGCTACATCAACTATAAAGGAAAAATGGTTCTTCCTAAGACCGTCCCCGCTGAGATTATTTGCAACTGCCCGAAGAAATGTAATAAATCAATTTCTGATGAAACTAAGTATCAGATATGGAATTCCTTTTATTCATTAGACAGTAAAAACAACCAGGATATATACTTGCAAACTCTAATTGAAGTAAAGGAAGTCAAGCGCAGAAAGAAGAAAAAAATGGATGCAATTGAACCTATTGTCAATGATACTCCTTTTCCTGATGCTAGTGTAAATAGCACGCAATTCCTTGATGCTGGTGTGAATAATACACCATTTTCCTGTGCTATTGTGGATAACAACCTATTCCCTGGTCCGAACGCTAATAAAGCTCAGTTACCCGATGCTATTGTTAACGAAACACATTACAATGATTCTACTGTTAATAACACCAATGCTATCGCCAAAAAATCTCCAACTAACAAAACAAAAAGTAGGACATTTGTGTACAATCTCAAAATCAATGGTCGTTTCACCCCTGTATGCAAAAATGTCTTTTTACAAGTTCATGGTGTTTCAAAGGACAGGATTGAAAGAATGACCACCCTTTTAGTTCAGAACAAGACACCTGTGGATATGAGAGGCAAGAACCGCAGCGGAAATGCCATTCCCAGCAACATTATTTACCTCATACACGATCACATATCTCGATTTGAAGTGAAGGAGACTTCTGGGAGCGGCAAACCCAAGAAATACTTAGATGCTCGGTTGAATATTTCTAAAATGTATCAGATGTTCCAAACCAGCTATCCAGACTTGAAAGATAAAGTCAAGTACAGTTTCTATTACAAGTACTTCAAAGAAAATTTCAACTACACTTTCGGATTGCCTAATGGGGATGTTTGCAGCAAGTGTGAGAATGTGGCTGTAAAACAAAAAGATCCTCATCCTAATTTGAATAACAATGTCAAGTCTACTGTACCAACTGAAATGGTTTACAACCCTGCACGCTTTCTTCCTAACTATTAAGAAAGTAACAAATCATAGAAACTTATGTAATCATAGTAATTTGGTTAAATGGTTAATTTTTATTCGTACAATGATTCATGATATAGTATATTATTGCATTATATGTATTACTATTGTATCATTTCAAACTTAAAATTCTCATAATTATAAGTTTAACTTAGTTGTATAGGATTTGATGAATCCATATAGGGGAATTTTTTTTAATGTATTATGACCATTGTATTAGGTATTATAGTATTTATTATGATTATGTGTATTTTGTATCTGACTCGTGTCCAGTTTGATGGCCAAGCTACTTCAAACTTTACTACTTCAAAAGTAATTAAGTTTTGTATTATTTTTATACGAACAGGAAAAGAAGATCGATAATATATAATATTTGCTGAACCACCTAACAAAAATCAAAAATAAAATTCATGTATGGCAAAAGTAGAGAAGGCAGAACTTTCTCATCTCTGAACTACTGTTTTTATCAAACTTAGTTTGAAGTTTTAAATCTTGCAAAGATCATAACATGTCTATGAAGCATTTTTACTTAGTCAGAAACAGTTATGTGATGTTGTGATTGTAATTAAAGCTTACATCAGAAGGTGCTTAAAAGATGTTTAACTGTAAAAATTGTATGTTTAATTATGGTGTTGTGTTTTCTAAAGAACTTTTAACTGTTATGAACACGCTGTGTTTTGATTTAGAACAGAAGTTTATGAACTTTTAACTAAAAAAATTATCCATGTTGTAAGGTAAGTGGATTTTTATATAAAAAACAGCCTGTTGGGCAATGATACAAAAACACTAGTGAATTTGCTGTAATTTCTATTTTATTTTCTAGGCAAAGGAATTAGTTTCTTCTTTAAAATCTACATTTCTTGATATTATATCTAGTACATCATGGCTTGATGAGGAATCTAAGAATGTGACGATTGAAAAGGTATAGCCCATTTAAATTTTTGTAATTAAAAGTTACTTGCTTATAAAAAATATAATTAATTAAAAAATATAAATTGGAAAATAATTTGATGTTAGTTATTTTTTTTTTTCCCCATATGGGGTGTTATTTTAATTTAAAATATCTTAACAAAAGTATCCAAAGATTTATGTAGCAAATCCTGATGTAAAGATCTACAATTCAAATATAAATAAATGCACCACTTAGCTCCTGTTTAAAATTATATCTAGTTGCCCCAACTATGGTAATCCATTGGCTAGAATAATAATTTAACTTTTTCCGAACAGCGTGGAAATGTGCAAAAATGTATGGTTGTTTTTCCTGAATGAATTTTAAATTAAATTTATTTTAAATTATATATTTGTTTAAAAAATCAGTATTAATTTAATTTTTGAAGAGAGATGATCTTAAAATAATTCCCAAATGAAAAAAGTTCATCATAAATAAAATTTTATTTTATATAAAATTTTGAAATTTAATGTTATTGTGTAAGAAAGACTGATGCAAAAAATATAGAAAAAGCCGGGTCTGCGGCTTGGAGGGTTAATATCAATCTTCACCATCATAATTGTATTCTTCGTATTACATACTATGGCAAAAGATGGTAATTTACATTTATCTCAATGCTGTTGCATCAACATTTTCATGGTTTATTTTAACATGTTATGGATTATTTTTAGGTACTTTCAATGAAAACTGAAGTAGGGTATCCAAGAGATATGCTCAGTACTGATTTTATGGAAACTTTCTATGCCAAAGTATGTGTAATGAAATTTTATATGATCCATAAAAAATTATATACTTTTTAAAATTTGTTGAAATATATGTAAAAAATATTAATTAAATAGTGTGTTCAGTAAGTGTTAGTCTTAACCAAAAAAAAAAATGTCTTTAATAAAATGAGTTTTTTAAAGACTAACATTGTACTACAGCTAAATGAGAGCTATTGTAAAAATGTAGAGATAAATAATTTGTTTGAGTATGAAAATGTTTTCGATAATAAGTTTAACACAATCATTTTTATCATGTGTAAGTATTTTTAGATTGTTCCTATTTTGTATTTTTTTTAATTTTAGAAATATTTATTGTTTCACTAATATTATTAGTCACTTAATGATATCTTAACTATTTAATTTAGTAGCATTACTATAAAAGGTTGATATTAGTTCTTTTTTGTACTGGGTCACAAGAGAGGCTCTTTTTAAAAATCATTATTTTAAAATTATTATTGTTAATTTTGGTAGTTGGAATTATCAACCGAGAGTTTGCTCAAAAACATGTTGAAAATGAGCAGATTTCTGGTGTACAATGAGCTTCAGAAACTGAACAGACCTGTAGAAGAAAATAGGCCAATGGTGGATAAGTATGCATTTCAGGCGATAACATTTTCACATTTTAGATTCATTGTATAAAAGTAAACTGAAAATCTTTCTTTAACTTAAAATAAGTTTTATATTGTATATTTGATTTCCTGTGGAGAAATAAAGTCTGTTCAACTTAATGTATTGATTTATTTAAAGTTGGGTGAATAACTAATAAGCAGTCTATCTACAACGTTGTAAGAAAAATTCTGCTTTTTTTGTGTTTGGGGCATTTCCAAGATAGACAATTGATAAAAATCAATTTTTTAATATAAATTTAACCACCATTTAATTTTTTTTAAAGAACACTACCTTTTATTCACTTTTATTATTATTTTTTTTATTTAACTATTGTTTGTATTTCAGTATTTATAAAGGCCCATTGCAATCCAGTGCAAATTACTTTGCTACTAAAAATGCTTTAGGTAATACTGAAAACACAAATTCAATTCTTTAAAGATGATAAATAGTTTTTAACACATCAATAACTCAAATGCTTTTTTTTTAAGTTGTACCTATGGGAATAATGAGACCACCTATTTTTGATCTCGAAAATCCAGAGTAAGTCTTATAAACTATTCATTAAAAACTGTATACAAACTATATTCACTCAGTAAACTATTATAAAAGTCAGCTGAAATACATTAAATATATTTAAACGTCAAGTAGCTGACTATTTAAACATAACACATTTTTACCACAAATTGAAAAAAGTTTTATATAAGGATAAGAGTTTTTACATTGATAACTTTTTGCATGTTTCAGGTATTTGAACTATGGTAGACTTGGAAATGAAATTGCTCATGAAATGTCCCATGGATTTGAAAATATTGGTACTATATAGTTATTTCTTCAAATTCTTTCTTAAGCCTAAAGAATTCCAAGTTAAATAAAATGTTGTTTTTGTTTAGCAAAGACATATCATTATCAATAGACATATTTAAATTGACTAAACTTTCAAAAAGAAAAAAAATATTCATCCTATGTATAATTGGATAGATTGATTTTTGCAGATCATATCCAAATGTCTGCATTTTGGTTTAACTACATTTTTCCCTTATAATTTTTTTTTTTAGGTCTTCAGTACGATAAGGATGGGAAAGAGAGTCATTGGTGGAGTGAAGAGATGAAAAACAAGTTTTGGATGAAAGCAAAATGCTTCGTAGAACAGTACAACAAATACGTCATAGATGAGCTGGCCGAAAAATATGCAAGTATATTGTAAAATATTACAAATAGTATCATAAAACATGTAAATTCATAGTGGTTTTTAGAAAACATAATGTGAATGGGCAAAAAGTATTTCTCAATTTTGAATCCCACTTCTGTTCTAAAAGTTCTTCATAGTAAAAACAACATTCTAATAGATTTGTAGGCATAAGTAGCTTAGTTGTAAGGCCTTTGCCTTCAGTACTTGAAAATACCAGGAGTCTGTGTTCTAATAGAGTCTTCAATGCTGCCATCTTATAAATAGATTGCGCAGTGAAAATCTTGTAAACCCTGTGGATAAAACAACTATAAATGGCTTAATTAATTAATATTTTTAATGCTGGTCTAACACAACTAAAAATAGTCATTTATATTCCTATACATAAACTATTTTTGCACCTAAATATCCAAACTCTAGCTAATTTTTAGTTGAATTTGCTTTTATTGGAGGCATAACCATAAAGACACTATAACATTAATCCCTATGGTACACAAAATCTTTCAGAGGATGTATGCTAATATGTGAATAAATAAACATTAGTTAGTATATTTTTCTATGCTTAACTTTTGCGCTGGTTATCTTGCATCAGGAAACCTTTATTTTTGTTTACAAATTCGGTCAGCAATATAAATTTGTAATATGTTTAAAAAGTTATATGGATCAATTTCAAAAGTTCTGCTTTTACATTATTGTATATTGAAAGTCTAACTAAATTCAAACTTGCGAAATAATTATGTTTAAATAATCAGGGACTGTGTATATTTAGTTACCAAAAAACATTCAAATAAAACTAGCTTTATATAATTTAAAATACATTCTTGTATTTATATTGGTATATATATTTTTAAATTTTAGTGTAATGGTATAATATTTTTTATTGTTCCCAAACTAAAACAGAAAACTTAAATTAAAAACTTTTTTAAATTCTAAAACTAAATGTTTTGAAGTATTTCTCTGTGTGTTTGTAGGTGGATGGGCAACGTACACTTCATGAAAACATTGCTGATAGCACTGGTCTCAAAAAAGCCTTCATGGTGAGAATGAATTCTTTTAATTTGTTTGAAATAATCTGTGTTTCCTCGGTCAAGAAAACATGCAAGCTCTTAAATTTTTAGTTACTTCTGAAAAAGACCTCTTTAATTTTACCTTTTAAAATGGAAATATGACATTTGTTTAATATCAATGTTAGATTAAAAGAAATTTTAAATTGAACCTATAGTCAAACTTATTTATCCAAAATTGATTGGGGAATTCAACTTCCTAGATAAATGAGAAATCTTAGTATTTTTTCTACAGAAAGAACATTATTTATTATTCATTAGTTATGCCAAAAGTTATAACTAATTTGCATTTGAAATGTTCTGGTTAATTATGCTTTCCAGTTATTTGAATAATGGGTAATTGAACTTTTTGTATTTTTTAGCTTCCACACTACGTTTATAACGTAAAAAGTGGAAGGTAATATAATCGTTCAGTCCGTCTGTCTGTCCTTCCTTTCATAGCTCAAACTACAAATGCTACGGACAAGTGTGATACGTCAAAAAATTCAGCGCATCGAAATTAGAATACATTGAAAATTTCAGAAAAGAATTCAAACTCGAAGTACTTTAATTATTTAAAAAACTGCAAAATTTATTGCTCATTTAAAAAGCATAGGAAGCCATTTTTATTAGAATTTAATCACCATTGCCATTCGTAACAATCGCTCGAGAAACTTTAATTCTTTTAGACAATAAATTAAAATAAATTTATTTTTGCGACATCGATCAGTTTGAAATGACGTCAAATATATTTCACTACGGATTCTTTGTATGTTGATATGAAATGTTTTCATTTATTTTTACCCGTTAAATATAACTGTTGTGTGGAAGCGCGTTAAGTGACAGATTCCGTTACAAAGCTACTTGTTTAAGTAAAATTTATATTAAACATGGGTTTACATGTTTATAATGTAAATTTTATTATATAAAATTATTAGTATTTGTTGCATGTATAAATTAGGATGAATTAATTTACATAAATTAAGGAATGTAAAGTAGCACCTAAAAAATTTTAATGACCCAAAACTTTAAAAATAAGAGCCCTATATAATAAATTGTAGAATTTAAAAATTTACTTATCACATTATAATTGTAAATGTATAAAACAGTTGTGTAAGGAAGATATCCATGTACTCATCTTCTTTCACTAAAATGCTGAAACAATCAGCTTGGTGAAAAGTTTACCTAAGAACAAAAACAATTAACCATTAAGTAATCATTCAAGTAACAAAGGCATTTTGCAGTCGTATCAAAAGTATGTAAAAGAAAATGGGAAAGAACCAAAGCTGCCAGGAATGGAGTTTACAAACCAGCAGTTATTTTTTATAAGTTTTGCACAGGTATTACAATATCACTTACTATTAAAAGTTTATAACCATTTTTATACAAAATAGTTATTTGTGTAAGATTTTTTTTACATTGTTTTAAATTTTATTTTTGTTTTTTGAAGTCGAATATTAAAAAAATTTGCATGCTTTTATTATATTAAAGTTGGAAACTGTTATTAATCTCTTTTTGTGGTAATTATTTTTAAATTGTTTTATAAAAATGACTAGTTACATTATTGCATTTCATTCAAGAAACTACATTAATTTATGAACATATGCATATCTATACTGATTTACATTAAATGAATTTAAAATTAATAAGAAGTTGTTAGTTTAAGTTTGTTTTTAAGGCTCTACATGCCATTATAACTGTAATTTGTTTTACATAAAATATAATTTTTAACCCCACAGTTTGTTTGCTATATCTCATGAAATTTAATTTGATTTTAATAGATGAAATGCGAAGTGCGCAGCAAAGAAGGATACGAAGAATATATTGCTGATTCAACAACGTCATTGCTGCAGACTCCGGTAAAATACAGGTACTAGTTAATTTCCTGTTATTTTTGAAAAATGATTTCATTGAGTATATCAATTATGATGTGTGGGTTCCATCATGTACAAGAATTTTTTGGTTCATTTCATAATTTTTTTCCCTCTTGGCCTAAAAGTAAAAATTTTTTGGAAAAGAAAACATTAAAGTCCAAAATGTTATATATTTTCAGGGTTAATGGTGCTCTGGCCAACTCTGAATTCTTCGCAGCAGTTTTTAAGTGTCCTGCCGGGGGCCCAATGAGCCAAGAAAAGCGGTGTTCCATTTGGTGATGGGCTCATGGAAGGGATGACCAGAAAAATTAGTTTTATGTTGAAAACCTAAAAAGCTTTTGCCATAAAAGCATGTTCGGAAATGTTCAGAAATTATTTTAAATGTACGTACGGCAGTAGCCTAGTTAAAGAGAGTCCGAATTACTTAAAATTGGCTTCAGTATTGACTATTTTTAATCTAAAAAAACAATTAAGCATCTACAAAATTTAAAAAAATCATATCTTCAATAACACTTTAATTCTGGACAAATTTTGTATGGAATTACATAAAGTTTTGTTTCAAGTGAAGTAATCTGTCATTATTGTAAATATTAAGTTAGTTCATATTATATTATTTGACTAGTAGTGTAGAATAAATTTTGATATTCAAGTTCAAATTACAAACTTATTAATTTTGATAGAAAAAATAAAACGTCTTAAAATTTTTGACTTTGCTGTGATTTATATTTATTGATATGACTTATTTTATATAATCATGAGTATCAGCTTAAAAATTCTTTAGTATAGTTAATAAGTAATGAAATTACAATAAATTTAAAATGAGACACAAGATTGTCTTCACGAATATTTATTAGACATTCAATCAGTCTCAATAGTACATATTTATATTATATTGAAAGCAAAATACAAAATCTTGTTTTAAGAAAACTAAATAAAAAATGTGAAAATGTATGGAATACAACATATAAAATGACTTAGGCAAAATAACCGTTTAGCAAATATGCAACTAAAAAAAACACTTGCTTAATATTAGAAAAGAGTTTAACAAATAATTAACTTATTTTAAAAATAAAATTTCCAAATATGGTTTATTCATTTAGATATATTAAGCTAATTCATTCTGAATGTATATACATTTTGGAGATAAAAACTTAAACATTTCGTAAAATACACAATTCCGAGCTAATATGCTAATTATTTAACAGAAAGAAATGGGCAAAATGCATTTTCCCAATGAATACTTTTTAGATTGACTTTCTATAGCAATAAAATATTCAACTACATAATAAATGCACCTATATAATACTACATATTGTGTACATTTCAATGTACATGGAAGACATTATAATCAAACATTAAATGTAAATAATTAACATTAATAGGAATTTAGCTTAAACTTGTAGATTTTTAAAAAGTCATTACTTTAAACCTAACAAACACAATTGGCATACACAACCAAAATCCAAAAACTAATATAAATTTATTACAATTTACTGGATGTGAGTCACCAAATCAAAATTATATGTCACAATAATGTACAAAATCAACCCAAGTTCATACAAAACAGTTGAACTTAAAGTGCTTTTCTTTGTTGCCTAAAGCTTTGAATTACATTATCAATATCTATAAAGAAGTTTTGACTAAATTTAATACAATTTGAGCTTTATATTTTAGCTCATGCATAGAACGAATGCTAATTTTTAGCCTACTTTTCTTTTTTTAATTCGAAAGAATTAAAAAAAGGAAAAAGTATTGACATGCGGTCGATGTCCGTACCCCCCTTCCAAAATCGGTTCTATATATCTGATCTTAAAAATTCTTTTTATGTTAGAAAGCTATGACCTCAGAGACCCAACTTTCATACTTTTTGTCCGCCTGTCTGTATGTCCGGACGGACATAAATCTACTATCTGTCGGCGAATTTCCCATTGAATTAGCATAGCACAATGTGATTCTTTGATTGTTCATTAATTGTTTACTAAGAAAGCGGCAAGGCATATTTTTTGCATACAATTCTGCTTAGTTTTAATTTACATTAATTTTTTTAATGCAGTTTGGAGTAGTTTCATTATTTTTGTACTTAATAAATATTTAATTATTTTTCAAACTACAAATAAATCGAGCAGACGATAAATAATATTAAGTTATTTGTGAAAGAATATTAAGGAAAATAGTTGATTTGGGCTTTTAGAAGTTTAAATTATAGCTGGATGCTGTGTTTAGTGATTTTTTTTCTAATGTGTGTAAATCTAGCGTAGAAATGATTGTTGATGATATTTACTGTTATGAACCTAGTTGTTTCTCGATTAGAATTTCAGTAAGTATATTTAACTAACAGGAAAGTAGGCTATTTTAGTTCTTTAAGAACTTCTTGTTTTTTGCTAATTTTGAATAACACGACTGAACATAAATAAAGTAATTCAAATTTGTGCAATGTATAAAAGCAAGAATTAAAAAAAAAAGGAATTGTTACAAAAAAAAATAGAATCTATATACAATTTACCTTTAATACTTGGAATATTTTACTAAATATCATTGTAGTATTATTGCACTTAATTATTTTGATTTGGTATTAACATATATCATTGTAACAAAATAAAAAAAACTAAATTTAAAACACTAAGCATTCAAAAAGTTTATATACAATGTATAAAGACTACCTGTAGAGATACAGTAAGTATTTAAAACAAATGTTATTATAGATAGGTCATTTCATTAAAACAAAATGCTTAGTCAGGACCAAAACAAAATAGCTATAAAGCATATTTGTCACTAAAGTCTGTATCAATATAAAGGTTAAAAAGTTAGCAATTCAAAATAATGAAAACCTAATTTCCATACAACTAAATTTTAACTACTATTTCATAGTTTGGCACAAATTAGATTGTAGATCAAAGCACAGTCTACGTAAGCTTCATTTACAGATTAACAAATTGTAATAAAAAATTTCATTTCAAATTGGGCTATAAATATAAAGTTATATAAGGAATAAAAATTATGATTACTCGTATAATCGCCCATGATCATTTAATGTACTGCTAAACTTTCATACAAATTACTTTAAAAGGGGTGTCAAACAAACTACATTAGGCTTATTTTTATTCAAAACATAACAAATCTTTATTAAATTATAACTGAACTGCTGTTTGATGTAAAAAATATCTTTTTTATATGATTAAAGTACAGTTGAACTTGGTAATAGAGTAAATCAAAAGGCTACATTAATTCTGAGGTTATACTTGCATAATTTTCTTCCAAATTAAACTAGATATTCAAAATTAACTTAATCAGTATCCTACATATTTTTCAGAAAATGCTAAAAACTAAAATTGGGTTTTAAAAAAAATGATGTAATAAGCAAGACATAACAAAAGGTCTATAGCCAATTCAAAGAACCAGACTTACAAGCAATTTATGCTTGTAGGTAGGTTTAACATAGTAACAGAAGCCAAATATTTTCAGCAAATCAAACATATTTAAGAAATCTAATTATAAACATTATTTATGTACAATATAATATATATTAATATTTTAGATAATCATTTCAGTTTTTTAAAAATATTTCAAATAATTATTCACAGGCAATTTAATACTTAGTCAATAGTATACATGCAACTTTATGTACTAAATAATATCAGATGTGAAAATATCAAATATATTTTACATAGTTATACATACACAAGTTTGTTTTTAGCAAAATTAATACTCAATGGTATAATATTAGTATCCACTATTTTATAGTGAGAATATATGTATATATTAAAAATTTATATTGGTGACACTTACTAAATTAAAGCAGGTACAAAATTCATTAGTGCATTAAATAGTAAAAATGCAATGTAAGTTATAAAATATTTTTTAACTAATTAAACATATATTTTGAAGATACATTTTAAAAAATACAAAAAAAACTATGGTAAATTTAAAAGAAAAACTTAATATAAAGTTAAATTTGATTCATAAATTTTATTAAAATTAGGACAATCACAAACTGCAGTAGAAAACAGTATTGCACTCCCTCAGTACAGTTTTGATTACAATTCACATTTTTATAATACTGAAGATAATTTTTTTAAACTTAGAATAACATTTGATCTGACCATTGCCTAGATTGTTTTATAAAGACCTGAATTTGCGAAATACTAGAGATTTTATATAGCTGGGGAATTTTCTTTTTTATGTACAGATCAGTAAAGCAGAGATAATATTCTAGGTAAAATGAATTACAAAGTGAGGCATAACATATTCTTATAGATAATACTCAAGTTTCAACTATTGAAAAAGTTAACTTTATAAAAATACACCGTGAAACACATTTAAATAAGAGAAATTCAAATTTTATATTCATTTTTAATGTAAACTTAAAAATAATTTAATTATTATTCTTCAATAAGCAGCTGCTTATTTAAGCTTATATAAGTTAGTAAATGCATGGCAAAAAGTTTCAAAAAATGAGTTTTCTAAATTTAAATTAGAATTAAAAATTAAATAGTTACTACTATAAAAGAAAATAGAATTAAATAAAAAATTCCTGATAGTTAATTTCTCAATATAACTCAATATTATTATATCACGAAAAATAACAACTTATATAGACTTCAGCATTGGAAAGTATATTTAGCAATCTTGATATAAGTAAAGCGTATATTGACATCTTGATAGTTTTTTACGAAAAAACTATCCCAGAACAGTAAATAATGTAAATGCAAGATTGATAATTCAAATGAATAAAATTTAAGGAATTTTTCCTTGATTGTTCTTTCAAACTTAAACTAAGGAAAATAAAAATATAAAATTGAACAAAAATAAATGCATTAAATAAAGGCTTTAGTTCAATAGTATTTTGGTTTCATTATATACGAAATTAGGTTCCATTCTTATTCATTACCATTCTTTTTATTTATATAAAATTTTAAATGTAATATTTTGCAATAAGTATAGCCGGGCTTTTTGGCTATTTTAGCATGGTGTTTCTATAATTTTTAAGTCTACAATCAAATAGCATTTTGAGTCATGATAGTTAAAGAATTAATCAAATGTTATTTAATTACCTGAGGGATTATATTGAAATCTCAAGATGAAAATTTATATAATTTAAATTTTGAAAAAAAATCTGAAGATACACATGAATGCCTTCTTTTTAATATTATTGTAGTTTAATTTAATAAAAAAAGATAGTTCTTTGAAAAAAAAAGACTAAGAATTTTCCTAAGCAAATAAAGCATAAATAAAATTAAAAAATATGTAACAAAGATTAAATAAGCAAATATCTCGCCTTTGATTTAAAAAAAAAAAAATTAATTAATTTTTTTTCTAAAGCAAAGACAATCCACAATCTTAAAAAAAGGGGACATAAACATTTTAATCACATTAACAGTTTGAAAACAACCATAGAACAAACAGCAGTTAAAAAAGATAGTTGCATCATTCAATATCAATATATCCAATAAATATTAGTGTCTAAATACTGATTTCTCTTTACACGCCAAACAATCAAAATATTTTCATGATAAATACAAATCTGAATCTGTACATAACTGCCTATAACATTAAATATTATGAAAAAAAAATTACACATAAGGTTATTATTTCTCTTGTATACATGATGAGTGTACATGATGTAACATAAGTAAATTCATTAGAAACTGTATGCGCTCATTATGTTATATACTATTTAACCCTTTGCACTGGATGCCTCTCTATCTTATTTGTAAAATATGCTCTTTTACAAAATACAAAAATTGTCGACCAACAACAGGACAGAGGCCCAGCAAGGTTGGTCCAAAATAAATCTAATACTTTACCAGTTTCCAATGACTATCAAGATTCTTCTTAAAATCTTCTACTCTCTTAGAATATACAACATAATCTGGTAAAGCATTCCACTCATTGACAACTCTATTGTAAAAATAATGTTTTCTTACCTCCCTTCTAAAGCATGATTTATTCAATTTCTGATCATGTCCTATAATCCGGCTATTTAAGGTAAAACCTAAGCCCTCCATGTCTCCCTGTTTTATGAACTTGAATAACTGAATTAAAATTAAATCACCCCTAGCTCTCCTATTCTCCAGGGAATACATGTTTAAAGATCTTAATCTGTTATAATCAATACCAGATAGACCCTTAATCATTTTTGTAGCCCTATGCTGAACTTTTTCAAGCAACTCTATATCTTTTCTGAGGAAGGGAGACCAAAACTGAACAGCATATTCCAGATGTGGCCTTACAAATTCCCTATACAATGGCAAAATAATCTCCTTAGATTTAGAAGTGATACTTTTTCTAATATATCCCAACATTCGATTGGCTTTCTTACTTGCTTCAACACACTGTTTACTCATCAGTTTTGTAGATATAAGTGTTCTTGTTTTTAATATCCAAAGACTAGTGGGCTCTTGTGGGTGTGATTTAATTGTGTGCCTGCCCAGGTGTGGAAATTATTAGTTGAACAAGGTTTAAAATTCAAAGACATTCTATTCTACAATATTCCTAGTGTACTGTTAGCGAGAAAAAAAGTCAACCAAAACCAAATCATAGTTTTGTATATTATCGGTTGAATAATAAAAAAAAGATAACATTAGGAAATAATCATAAATGACTTGTCTGAAGAAAAAGATACATTGAAGAAGACTTGCCGGAATTAAATATGTAGTTAGCATGATTCAATCATGCTATATCTATGGTGGATTTGAATACATAACTTTAGCAGCAAATCCTATACAGAATTTTTTGGGTTTTGGAAAATCCAAGTCTGTAAATGGAAACATAAATTAGCCGCTGAAATACCAAACTCTATTCATAAAAAAAATCAGCTCTGCCAACTTCTTGCATATCAATAATCATTTGGTTATGTTAAATCTAAACAACAAAACAAATTAACTAGTTTTCTCAATCTATTTACAAGCAGTTACACCTATTTTCAATGGTCATCCAGAGAGAGGAAATCCAAGTGCAAAGGGATAAAACCTTTTATTAATACTGTTTTTATGGCATCACTTATGCCTCTAGCACCCAATTGGTTGGAGCCCACTGCGGCTCAGACTCCAGATTCTTAACAAGAACCATCATTTCCTTGAAGGACTTATTTATTTCTTCGTTCACTAGAATGGCGTTGAATCTGTGGCCGTAAACTCGCTCTATGTTCCAACTGTTATCTATTATATCCTGTAACTCTCGGTCCTGAAATTCATAAGGAATTAAGGAGTTAGTTAAATATTTATTATTAATAATAATTATTAAGTTAACTTTTTCTTTGAAATGTAGTACAAGTTATGTGATACTTTTAATTTAAATAGAAGAAGGATTCCATTTAAAATGCATTTTAACCATCTGA
Organism: Oedothorax gibbosus; assembly: GCA_019343175.1. Taxonomy (NCBI): domain Eukaryota; kingdom Metazoa; phylum Arthropoda; class Arachnida; order Araneae; family Linyphiidae; genus Oedothorax; species Oedothorax gibbosus. The sequence goes on from CM033278.1 coordinate 12,235,800, forward strand.
GGGTTAAGTTGGCCAGTGCAAACTTGTTTTCACTGCATTGGATTTAAATTCGACTCATTTTTTTTTATAATTACACTGGTCAACAGTGAAAATGCGACCGAGATGAAAGTACACAATTCTGAAGGATTTCAACGTGCTAAACACGAATATCTTTTAAAAAAATTTGTTAGCTCTAGTTTGTGAGTTACGGTTTTTTTTTCATCACATAGGATACGGCGAAATGAATGGACGCATCGAAACACAAAATAAATTACAGTCAATTTTGTTTACAGAAACCCTCCAAATTTTTGCTCATACTGGTTTTATTTGATATTATCAACATAGAGGTGGGAGGAGATGATAAGATTCAAGGTTTTTGTACCCATATTAGCAACTTAATACTCTTTCGCTAAGTAGAATCGTTCTCACATCAAAGGTGCAGAAAAAAAGAACAATAAATCCTTTTGTATTTCGTCCTTGGTTGTTTTAGAAGCTGTAGAATATCAAAAATTAGGGTTAATAATACATCTATGACTGTAATGCATTGTAAATCCATTAATAGTGCTAATAACTTCTGTCATATTTGCGGCAAAGTACCATTTTCTGCACACAAAAAAAGGAGCATCACTGCAAGTTAAGAAAGCGTTTCATTTGTATTTTGGTTACAAGATAGGGGACCAGGAAAAATGCTGGGACCCTCAAGTATGTTGTTAGACTTGTGTAGCAAATTTGTCACTTCAGCTTCATAGGGTTAAAAAAGGTAATGCCATTTTCTGGGAAGAAAAATGAATGCTGTTTTATTCAAGGAAAGGTAATGCCATTTTATGATTAGGAGGGAACCAACAGACCATGTTAATGACTTATTTCTGCATCATCTCATCAGTTAAAGGAGGTGTTATTTAGAAAAAGATTAAATGGCATAAAATTCCTTCTACTCTGGGTCCGGTCCAACATGACAAAGGACTCCCTGCACCAAATCTCTAATTTTTTTTTAGTTTTAATGAGGATAATAGCCATGGGTCTGCCAAACATGCTATAGTTTCTAAAAACAACCATGGACGAAATGGAATTTATTGCTTTTGTTTCTGCACCTCTTGACGCGAGAACAATTCTACTTAACGATGGGATATTAAGCTGCTAATATTGGTGCAAAAACCTTGAAACTTATCTCCTCCCACCCTTATGTTGTTAATATGAAATATTGTATGAGCAAAAATTCGAAGGTTTTCTGTAAACAAAATTGACTGTAATTTATTTTGCATTTGGTGCGCCCATTCATTTTGCTGTATCATATGTAATGAAATAAACAACCGTAACTCAAAAACTAGAGCTAACTAACATTTTTCAAGGTGATATTCGTGTTTAGCACGTTGAAATCATTCAGAATTGGGTACTTTCATCTCAGTCGCAGAATTTTTTGAAATTTTGTGGTCCAGTGTTATTAGTTTTATTTATGCAGTAATTTTGAAATCCTTCTCAATATCTTAAATTAAAGCTACCATTTTCTAAAAATATAATTTAAGCATAAATATACAATCAAAATAAGCATCTGACCTTCAAACTCAGGTGTTTTTTTTTAAAGTTTCACTTTAAGAACTGTATTCTCCCTGAGGTAAAGTTGTATTGATCCCGAACTATCTTATAAATTTTAGTAATTCTTTTAGAATCATCCTCATATATACAAAATCTTATTTTTGAAATAAAAATTTAGATGAAATTTTTGAAATTGGTAAAAAGCATTTCCTATTATTAATAAATAGTTTTAGAATATAAACTAGGTCAAAATTTGAAAAACGGAGATTATAGGGACATAAAAACTTTAAATTTCCTTCGCATTGTGAAAAAAAAGTGCCAAAATTATTTGTATTTTTAGGGTCGAAAAATGGCAAAGAAATTATAAAATTTCTTATCCAGCAAGTAGTGCCCCCTAGCAGTAGAACTTAAGCTCCTTCCCTGGTAATGCCCCTTGTAATTAAATTTGTTGAAACGTTAAGATAAGGTACGTGTAGTTCTATTTCAAGAGTTTGCAAATTTTAACTTCTGGTCTGTAAAATAAAGTTTCAATTCATTGTTCCTGTGTGTTTTTTGTACGCTGATTTCGAAAATGCAAATAGATTTTTTTTCTATCGCGTCCAGTTTAAAAGTATTTAAAATTTTGAAGTAGCATTGATTTATTCTATTAGAAATTCCTATTAGTAAAAAGTTCTTTTTAAATTATTTCCTAGTCTATAATTTATCTAAAAGAACCTGAAAAATGTTTTGGGGACCTAAAGCTCATCAAAAGTCATTACAAAGTGTTCAAAATTGCACAAATTTCGGGCTTATTTTTGTTAAAATATTAATTTAAGTTTAAATCCTAAAAACTTGTATTTCTTGAAGCTTTTGTTTTAATTTTTCATTTCTCTCAAAAAAGTATTTTGGCATTACATTTTAAATTTGTTTGGGCATTAGGTAGCAGTATTGGCTTGTTTTATATTTGGTAACTCTTTTCAGTTTTTCATTTTTGACCTTCCACGATTTCAATAGATGTTTCGGTTCTACTCTCAATGCGAGGTTTTTTCATCTGTTGTGTTTTAGTTTAGTTAAGTTAGTTTGAATTATATTTGCACTAGAGCTACACGAGGGCTATTGGCGAAGGGCGTCGTAATTTAGAATCACGGTCAAGTGACGAGCCGAGGTAGAGTAGGCACGCAACGCAGAAGGGAGACATTGTACGCAGAGTTGGGACTTTGAAGGTTTGTTGGGTTTGTGCACTTTAAATCCATTGTGGTGCAATGGCCGATAGTCAAGTACGATATACGGAATTGGTTCCCAGTTAGGTATAAGCATCGTGTTTTTGATGGCATTTTAAAATTACGAGGCAGGTCGACAAAAATCCAGGTTAGCTATTATGTGATGTTTAATTAATTTTTAATCTAAGTTTTGAAACCGCGTACAGTTGAACTCCAATTATCCGAAGCGGGGCTGATTACCCGAATATCAGAAAACATTACTCCTGGGCTACCTGGTAATGTCTTTATTGGTTGTTGTTGGATGTTTGTCTTTGTTGGATGTCATGCCTAGTAATCTCTTTGTACCGACCAAAAAAATTATTAGGCATGACATCTAACAGAGGTTAACAGTATTTGGTAGGCTGGTATGAAAGTTTATATGTCACATATAAACTTTTGTACCAACTGTACCTGCTTTTATTTTTTGTACTCATCTGTTATTTATGCAAATTATCTTTTTTGAATATATATAGTGCAGTAAATTTTTGTAGATCTATCATTCACCATGGCTTCTAAAAGAAACGTACACATTTCAACATAAATTTTAAAAAAATATTACAAAAGCTATAACTCAATTTGTCAAACGACACTTTATAATTTGGATTTTGTTGGGTTAATGACGAGCGAAACTAGAAGTTACGCAGTGAGTTGCAGTTGCTTATCGCCCAGGTGTAGCTTTCGTGTGACGTTATTCAATTAACCTGCAAACTAAGTGTGTCATCCTGTCTTCTCGAAGGGAGTGAGAGATGACAAGGGAGGGGCTTAGAAACGGTAGTTTCCAAGTGACCAATCGGCTATTAATGGAAGGGTTGAAATCAGAGATAATCAGGATGAAAACATCAATCAATGAAATGAACATGATGATTTGCTGTTCTCCAAGTTTTTTGACCCTCCCTCTACAGCAAACAACTGCTAATGTGCCATTCTTTTTAAAACACATTTCAAGAACTCTTTTGGTTTGTCAGTTTAACGTTAAAGACAAATTGGAAGATATTTTTTTTTAATATCCTAGAGTCTTTGAAAAAATGTGTATGGCTTTTAAGCGGGGAAAAATTTCTTCCTTTAAAGATGTGGTAAATGGCAAGGCACATGAGAAAAGTTGCCAGTACAAAGAATAAATTATAATTTTCAAACAAATTTTAAACTCAATTGCTTTGAGTTAACTACTCTATAAGGGGAAATGGGAGCGGGTCTCCAAACCCAAATGAGTTTCTGTTAATCCAATGAAAAAAATAATTTTCTAAGCCTAAATACTCCAGTTGTATTGAATATTTTTACAAAAATATTTTTATATTGTAAATGGCTTACAAGGCTCTATATTCCTACTTTTTGAAATTGGTTTATTGGTTTGAATATTTTGTGGCAAATTATTTATCAAAAATTTAAAAAAAAATTAGAACTAATTTTACAAAGAGGTATTATTTAGCAATGCAAGGCCAGCTACATTTATCATATTAAAAAAAGTTTGTTAAAATATTTAATACAGCTCGAGTAATGCGACTTAGAATTTCTTTTCCCATTAGTTTAAACATAGAGGCACTTCGGTTTGGAGACCAGCCTCCCTTTCCTCAATAATAGGATCTATTTTTAAAAGTAAATTGTATTAACCCACATAATTATATTTAACACTCACAGTAAATCCACGGGAATAATTTTCATCAAAAGAAGACTGAGCTGAGTTTCTAGTTTCCTTGAGCATTTCGAATGGAGGAGGTTTAACAAAGATAATGTAGGGTTTTAGCTCAGCAGTACACAGCAACTTTAATGCCTAAAATAAAGTTATTTTTAAATTAGAAACTATAAGTTAATAACTGAAAAGTTATTAGGTTTACATAATGTGTATCTAAAGTAAACATGCAATACATTGACATACAAATTATTAATATCCATAAATTTTGCTAAGTTTTAATTTTTTTTTAAATATGTTATTGGAAAAAAATGTATTTGTAGTAACCCTCTGATCTCTCTATTAAATGGAAGGTAATTTTAAAATTTCAGCTAAACTTAGTTGAATTTGGAAAATAACACAATATATAGAGGTTTTATATTTTACAATTATAAAGTACTTTAATAATCAATACAGAAAAAAGTGGATATTACAAAGTAAAAATTCATTTTAGAAAAATGTAATAAAAATTATCCCTAATGATATTTGTAAAGACATTAAATCTCAGTCTTTTATATTAAATATATTCTGAATCTGTATTTGTAATGTATTTAACTGTAAACATTAGCTAAAATTTGAAGTGTCACGCTTGTCTTTAGCATTAATTGTTCTGGCACTGAAAATGGACAAAGAAATTATAATAACTTCAATTCAAAGGCTATGTTTTATTGCGCTGCAAGATGGAAATGTCCAATAGGGCCAGCTCTTCAAAGTATTTTTTTTTAATTAATTAATCTACCTCACTTTTTATTTTGTAAAGTTAATGTGGAAATTAAAAATGACACTTACCTGGGGATGAGGATTCAGAATACACACTCGCCCTGACCTCACAATAGAGAATACAGATTCTAAACTTGTTCCATAAAGGTTCCCTTTATATTCCCCATATTCTACAAATTTTCCAATATGGATTCCTTGTTCCATGACATCCCGAGAAACAAAATAATACTCTTTTCCTTCCTCTTCATAATCTTTAGGAGGCCTGCTGGTGTCTGAAAATATGTTTAACATAATTTATTACTTTAACTTTAGTTACTATTAAACAGAGTTGACATGCAAATGTCTTTAAAGGGCTTTTGAAGGGGATTTCTAAATGATCATTAAACGTTAATAAAGGTTAAAGAAAATAATTATAACGAATCATTTGGATTTTTTTAAACATAAAAATTTATTTTATATGCTAAGTATTAATTTTTAAAATACTGGGAATACTGCAGATGACTATTGTTACGATTTTTGTGTATATAACTTGCTATATATTTTTAGTTTCATTATTGGCAACAGCCGAAGAACGTGAGCATAGCTCTGATGTGTTTTTGTTTCTGAGATATGGCGGTATTCTAAAAAGTTGCAACGGTTAACTTGTAAGTGAGAGAGTGTCACTTGCTGAATAAAAAGAAATTGTTCTTGTGAACTGTATTGTGCCTTAAGAGAACCCAGAAAGTAAATGAGATCATTAGAAAAGTTTAAAAATGATAACATCTTTAGAATATTAAAAAAATTGACTATAGAATTAGTTCTGGGTAAGAAGATTTAAGTTAAAAAAAAAATCAGAACTACCAACAAATTACATTAAATAATTTATGGTCAGATTTTTATCCACAGAAAAAATTTCTAGTTGTGCTATCTACTTTATGACAAGTCTCTTAAATATGAAATTCATTTAAGATACTAACGTGGAATTGTAGTCTTGTAATGTACTGGGTCGTACGACAGTAGTCTCTGTTTTAGTTCATTACGTCCAACTCCAGGAGCTCCTACAAGATAACAGTTAAAACTATTTTTGCAAGCAAACACATTTATTAAATACAGGTAAGTTTCGCTTCTAAGAAGAGACTCACACCAGTTATCAATCAATTGGTTGTTAAAGTTTCGTCCATGGACCTGACTGCATTGGACATGGTCCATGGACCTGACCCTATTCCACAGACCTATAACGATAGTCCTACTAACAGGCGCATGGGAACCTTCGGCAAAATTTGTCACTTTTGCTACAAGATATCACTGAAAGCATTTTCACTCGCCAGTGATTGGTTTGACATGTCACATGGGCACACAAAACCAATTACTGACAAGTGAAAATGCTTTAGTAACGTCTTCGAGGAAGACTGGGGATGTTTGACGAAAGTTCACAAGTCCTGTCCCTCTGTGTATGCTCAGGTTTAGAGTAAAAATCATCAAGTATAGACTTCAAATAAAAATGTATAACAAGTGCTATAAATACCTATTAGAACAATTGGCCTGTATTTCCCTGGAACAGGATGCAACAATGCAACTTCTTCATAAACTTGTATATCTTTGGCATCTGGATCTACCACAAATTATGCAATTAGGTGTTAAGAATTTTTTTTATAAATATTGCATAAATAATTTACAATTATACAAATTTACAATTGACAAAATTTACAATCAAAAGCAGCTTGTGCAATTAAATAACTCTTTGCAACTTTCAACTTAATAATTAAAGGGTATTTAATATCTATTAATAATATTTCACATTAAATAAAGTAAATACAAAAAAAAAGAGAAATGAAGTTAAAATATTCCATTAAAATAGGAAGTGTAGCAATGGAAAAGTTATGGTCAGAGTTAATTGGTTTAACACATAACTTAAAATTTCTAATGCTAAAAAAAAGTTTTTAAATACTTTTACTTTTTTCATTTTAAACCATTTGCTTTGCTTTTTTTTATTAATATTTAACTCTTTTTTTAGATTACATAAATACTACAAATAAGATACTATAAATATTTCCGGAGGCATTAAATAAATTTTATCATGAGAGAAACAACATTATAGATAAAATAAACATACCAAAATAATTATTGGAATTTTCATTCTGCTTGTACAAATTGCCGTTTTGGAACGTAGAAAGACGCCTAAAAAAAGAAATGCAATTCATGCCATGCTGATCCCAATCATTTAAAGTTTTAAAATACCACTGCACTAATAAATAATGCTTAACAAAGAAACACTAATGATTTCTAAACAGTTAATGAAACTTAGCAAAACATAGTATAAGCGGCTACAAAGAAGTTGAAATAAGTTTATGAATTGTACCAAAAAATTAATTTAGGTGCAAATTTAATTTTTTAACAAAAGATCATCAAAACAAAATAGTCTTTTTCTAGAGTAAAATCTGAGATCAAGCACTTTTTAGAAACATGTAAACCAATTTTATAGTTAAGGGTTTTGTAACCATATTTTTTTTTAGGTTTTTAAAACTCAAAAAGAGTCCATTTTCAGTGGCTAATAACAAAACAAACTCATTTTATTGTTAACTCAATGCCTAACATTTCATTTGCACTTTATAACCACCAATTTCTATTCCATTTAATATACATATTTACCTTTTCTGAAGTGAAGGACTAGGTATGATTCCGATCCTGGAATCGCAATCCAAATGGGCCTGCCACCAATCGGGATCCTGCCTGCTGACTATGTGTAGTACGTCTCCCCTACGGTATGCAAGTCCGGATTCGGGCTTTGGATTCAGTTGGTCTAGCATTGGGTCGTAGCAGAAGTTGGATCTGACTTGGTCCGATGGGGCATGCTTTGGTGGTACACCAGGCACCAGTTTGAATGTGATGGTGCCTTCGCGACATTGCTATGGAAATGGGTTAGGATGTTTGAATGGTTAGAACAAACATACTAGTTTGTGTATAAACGTTAATAATTAAATAGTGGTTAATTTCTTCCAGCCAGAAGAAAAGAATTATAATTACAAACTTAATTTTTGTGTTTTCAAGTTACGCAAATAAGGTACATTGGTAACTGGTGAAATGATATGTTTTTAGATTATTGCAATGAAATCAATCTTCAGCAGTACTACCTTGTTTTTATAATAAAATGAAATCAATAAGAAATGATGCCTCTTCAAGCAAAAAGCTGGCATAAAATAGTGTTGTTAGTAATAATTAAGAAAATTTTTAAACATCACAGAAATTTAAACAAAACATGAAGTTAAACTTTAATTTTTGGGTCTATTTGTATTAGATTCAGGCTTCGGATTCAGTAGGTCTAGCATTGGGTCATATCAGAAGTTGGACTGTACTTGGTCTGATGGGGCATGCTTTGGTGGTACGCCAGGCACCAGTTTGAATGTGATGGTGCCTTTGTGACATTGCTATGGGGGTTAGGATGTTTGTAGGGTTAGAAGGAATGTACTGGTTATGTATATAAAAAGTTATAGATTAACTTGAATGTGAGATTCATAAAGTAAACAACATGGATAGGCAGTTAGTATGAACTAGTATTAAGTTTATTAGTATGTAGCACAAAGTTGGTTTTTGCGCAAATTTGAAGATTTTTCTGATTAATTAGAACTTAATTTCTTGCGCCAGAAAAAAATAATTGCAATTAAAACTTAATTTCAGTGTTTTCAAGTTGCATAAGAAAGGCACATCCATTGCTGATGAAATTAATATTATATAATGTTTTTAGACTTTTGTGATACTGAACAGTCATTCTTAAGTAATATTATACTGTTTTTGTAAGCTGTAATCAATTACCAATGATGTCTATTCAAACAAAAAGCTGGCATAAATGATTGTTGTTAATAAAAATTTATTAAATTTCAAAAATTTAAGCAAAACCTGAACACTATTTGTGGGTCCATCCGTATTAGAAACTTGTCTGAAACTATTATAGTTCAAATATATACTGCATATATAACTTCTATGTCATCCTTTTTTATGATCAGATTAATAACTATATTTTAGAAGTTACATTTCTACATTAGAGTAATACAATGAATAAAAATAATAAGTCATTTACCTCCTTTTATTCCAAATTGTTGAAAATATGAAAGAGAAAGATAATGGAAATTAGAAAATACACTGGTACATTAAAATTAATAAAGCTTAATGTTTTTAAATTAGACATGTAAATAATAAATATTCTAATATTTAAAAAGGCTGTCTTTTAATATCAACAAAAGTGACAAGCATAATTTAGATAATTATAATAATTGGAAAACCAAACACTTAATATGCAAAATGCCAAAACAAATAAATAAAATTAATAGCTAACGAGCTTGATTTTGCTAATTAAAGATATTCAAGAATAGTTCATACATGGCATGGCGAACTCGCTTAACATGAAATTTCGCTTAAGATGAACTGAAAGTATTTCCCCGACCAATCAAGGTATATTTAACCCGACGGTTAACAATGAAATTCGGTTAACACGAAAAGTTTTGGTGCTCCCTTCAAGTTCGCGTTAACGGGGTTCGACTGTATCTAGTTAGTATATTTAAAGCTTACATTGGTAGTTTTGACTACTTTAAATTCACTTCTTTAAAAATAAGAAAAAGATAAATATGAAAAAAGGGAAACAAATAAAATCTTACTTAAATAGCAAGAAACTTACCAAAATAGCAAGAATGTCAAGAGGACTTTTTCCTTTTACTCTAACTCCATTGACTTCTCGAAGTTCATCTCCCACATTTATAAGGCCTAAAATAACATTTAAATTTTGACTTTGAATAACACTTTGAGTTGGTTAAAAGGACCATCATAAATCTGAAGATGTATTTAATAACAGGGTAACAATTAAGCTATAAGGAAAATTATAAATTTAAAGTAAATAGGTACTAAAGCTTTATGAAAAATGTTAACAGTATTTTATCCTAAATTAGTTTTGGGCTTAGATTAGCTTTTAGTTTTGTGCTTATAGCAATATGAAATTATTTTTAGTAAGGTTGAATCGAAAAATTTACAGATAGAACACTTGATAATTGAAATTTGGGTTCATAAATAAGTAGGTAAAAATACTTTGATGCTGCATGCATAAGATATAGGAGTTTCACTATGTCATTTAAAACTAAAATACTACTTTCTTTAAACACATAATTAGGTTGAGCTTATTTACAATTGTTGAAAATAGATAATTTAAGAACAGGGTAAAAAATATATGAAAATAATTTTAATTTAGCTATGATATACAATACAAAAGCTTGGTTTAACTAAGATTACGCTAGAGCTATATATGAAGCTACTGACAAAAGAGTAGGCTTCTTAACTTTGAACCAAGTCAAAGGTATTATAGAAGAACTACAAAAGAAATTTAGGAATTACCACTGCGGTCCGCTACACTTCCTCTAACAATGCGAGAAACAACTACTGCATCCGAAGCCTCATCTATTTTTATAGTGGCTCCCTGAAAAAATAAAAGGAATAAAAGGGACCTTTGACAAAAAAAAAGTAAAACATTGTATACAGTGTTCATTACAACACCAATCTTATAATAGTGAAAGTGCTATAGGAATTAAAAAAAACATCCATATAATAAAATTGTAGTGCTTATATTAAGTCTTTCAGTCACAGCTATAACTCAAAAACAAATATTTTTGTTTTTGTGGGTCTATTAAACAATTTAAGGATTCAGAATCAAATATAAATTTGAAAAAAATTAATACTATATTTTTTAAATTGTAAGTTTGAAAAAATATGGATTATAAGAGATGTTGGGTAGTGATAGCTATTTTTGTTACAATTGTTGATTTGTGCTATAAAAATTTAAAATCAAATTAAATGGCCTTACTTCATGAACATGTACCTCAGTTAAGAGTACTTTTGAACCCATAACAGCTATTAAAAAATTATTGTACAAAAAAAAATGAACCTTATAAAGCCAATAGTAATAAAAATTATATATATATATATATTTTAAAAATATTTTCTTTTACAATCAACACAAAGGTGAAGTACAATATACATGACTTATAACTATAATTCAAGGGAAAGTCAAACACTTCCCCTCCTTTTCCCTTCTCAAGTTTAGTACATGGGACTGTATTTAAGATCCTCAGGATCTTTTAGTTTTCCATGGCTCTTTTAGTTTTCCATGGCTCTTTTAGTTTTAGCTATAGATTGGTTTCAGACAGGTGGGATAATGTTCAAAAACCATTTTTTTAGAAGCAGCACCTTCCAAGACGTGCAGAAAACCCCAAATCGGATTTTCGACCCCTCGCAATACATTCATAACCTTATATTTCATATTGGGTAATTGAAAGTAATAATAATTTATAAATTATTTGGCAGGAGAAAATGAAAAAGTGCATACTTATATACCAATTAAACAACCTAGACTTCCAAATGCAAAAAAAAAACCCAATAGTCGATAAATTTAAAATCAAAGGTAGCCATAAAAACTGTCCCATACACTTAAACACTGGAATTAAAAGAAGGATGGTAGTTGTTTAACTACTCCTTCATTGATAAAGCATCACTTACTAAAGGTTCTGTGTTTTTGATAAGCTGAACAACTTTAACACTTTCATCATCTTCATCTACTTCAAAAGGCACATCTGGCAGAGCTGGAAGAAAATCTTTTCGAGCTACCTGATCATGAGTTTGAAATAGGGCCTGCAAACAAGACAGAAATATTACATGCTGGACAAAAAATGTTTTTAATTTGTGAATATTGCAATAAACATTTAGCCACGATAAAAGAATTTTTCAGTTTTTTCTTGTTAAGATTTTTTATTGGCATTGCTAAACAATAATTTACCCAAGTAAATAACTCTAAGGTATAAAAGATAGGTAGTACCTTTCTAACAAAAAATAATTTTTTAAATCGCACTGTTGGAACAGAAGTTAAAACAGGTTGACAAAAGACAGGCGGACGTTAAAACATAAATTATAACATATCGTCTAATAAAGGACAGATTGACAGACAAAAAGTATAAAATATAGGACTATTGTCATACCTTTCTGTTAAAAAAAAAGAATTTTTATAAATTGGATGGATAGAACCTTTTTTGAAAGGGAGATAGGGATCTCCATAATGCAAATACTTACTTTCCATTTTTTTAAATCGTTAAATTTTCAAAAAGAAATTTAAAAAAAGAAATTAGGCTAATAAAAATTAAGTTAATAAAATGCTGCATGCTTTAAAACATTACAAATATTTTCCATGCTTTTATAATTAAATTTTGAAACGTTCCATAATAACAATAATCAAATATTTTTTTTAAAAAGTATTTTTTTATAATTGTTATACAAAAAATTCTAGGAAAACAACTTAATACAAAATATTTTCTAAAAATGCAAAAAGACGTTAATAATTGTAATAATACCTTTAAATGGGGTTTTTCTAATAAATTTCTCAGTTCATCAGATTCTCGAGAATTGCTAGACGCTAAGAGTTCTTTTACCTAAGGGAATTTATATGGTGATTGGTTTTTATGATTACAAATAAAATTAAATGATTTTAATAATGACATGATTGACAATGACATGACACATAAATGCTTTTTTAAATGACAAAGCTTTGTTTACACATTTGTGGACCACAAATGTGTAAATAAAGCACAACAAATTGCATTGATAACAGTAGTTATTAAATAGCATTAGAAATAGCAATAAAATTATTTATTGATTTAGATAAAACTAAAAATAATTTTATAATTCATATAACTCATTACCAATATTAAATTAATTAAATTTGTAATTAGTATAAATATAACCATAACATACATCTATTGAAAGTCTACTGGCATCTTCATAGGATGGCTGAACAAACTTAGTATTGACTTTATTATGAACCTGCAAAAAATAGATTATTTAGCAAAAGTTAATGGTTTAATGGCCATTAAAAAGTTTTAAAATCTGCTGTTACATATGTTAATGTATGTAAGAATACAATTAAAAATTAGTTTAATATAATTACTGTAAAATCTAGACGAGATATTTTATAAACCGATGAGAAATGTTAAAATAATCAATAAATTATCAATAAGCTTATTTTAAAAAAAACACTAAAGCTCTATAAAGAATTAAGGCATTAAAACATTCAATTAAGATGCCTTACTGTGAAGAGAGATTGCAAATTCCTGTTTTGCAACAGCTGAGATAAAAATAAATGATCTTCTACAGGAGTGTCGATTTTTTCACATACTTGGTCTAAAGAAGCTAATAAATTTTGGAGAGCTGGAAAGAATACAAATACAATGTATAACATTTCGTTTTAAAATTAACAATGCCATCATGCTATCATCTAGTAATTGGTTCAGCAATTTTTAAACAAATTATTAAATAATAAAGAAGAAAGTTTTTTTTTTTACTTTTACATAATCAAAACAAGCAAAGAACAATAAGGAACATGAAAGAATAAAATAAATGTGCCAAATACAATTAATGTAACAATATTCACTTTCAATTTATATTCATTTTATCAATATAAGCATTAAGCAAGAAAGGTTGAACATGATTCGTTACAATTACGCCAAAAAATATGATGTGAAATTCCAAATCCATTTAGGAATAAAATAGGTCATAAACTGCACTCTTACTGTCCCACCATTAATTTATCGTAGCTATAAAAAAGGTTATGCTCCAGAGTGAGGGATGGGTTGCTGTTAATTCTGCTGTTATTACCACCATACTAGATTTTACAACTGAAAAGGTAGGAAGATGAATATACATCCTCCCAGCCCTCACTCTGATGCAGAACTGTCCTTTTCCAACGCATTAGTCTGAATAGCAGAAGGGACAGATAGTAGCAGAACAAACAGAGTGTAGATAAACAGATAATGCATACCAGTTTCGCATCCTGTGCCGTTATGGTAGACACCACCTGACATGATCTGTGCATTAGGACTATCAGATGGCGGCTTCTTGAGCTTCTCTTTGCGAAGACTGCAACACAAATAACTCATTGTCAGATTGCAATAGTCAATTGATCCCAAAAATATCTCATAAACCGGCAGACTAATCAATATTTAGCATAAAGCCAAACAAATTATGTTCACTATCTAATAGTCATTGTAGCTAATCATTGAAAAGTTTCTAAATTAACACAACTCCAAAAATTTCATTTCACTCAATGTTCTTTTAGGGTTGAAATTAAAACGAATCTTGATGGTAGCTTGTATTCTTGAAAATGAGTTGACCTAGGGCACACCGAAGTAAATATTTACATGACCTAAAATTGACGATCGAGATAAGTTCAAAGAGTTTTCTCACTTGTTTTAAACACAGATATCAGATCACACAAAGCTCTTGCAAATAAACAATTACAAATGCGGTAATCTTCATAAAAATAATACGCTAGGGACTGTAAAAGGTTTGTAAGGTTAACAAAACTTTGATGGAAATTTTCAGGAAACACAAGGTTGCTTTTTAAAGGTAGCCTTTATAAGAATGTTTTTCTCGTTTTTCGTATATAAGTCCTACTATTTATGGAAATATACTTGGTTTTTGCTCCCTTCTCTCTATGCATTAATAAGAAAAATATTACTTGTCACCACACATCACATCACCTTTAAACATTTTTATTTCGCCCGTGACATTTTCTTTATTTAGACACCTTCTAGGATTTTGCACATGTGAATAACAAATAAATCGCATCGATCAAACATAATCCAAATATTTTATTGCAGATTTCAAGAGTGAACAAAAGAAGCGTTCTTTCATATCCCAAACACACCAAGTTTACAAAGACGTTTTTCCTCTTTAAAAAAATTAAGGTAAATATTTTGTTCTATGATTGCCCATGTACGGAAGAAATATACGCACAGAACCAATTGAACATTTTCACCGGCGGTTCAGAGAGTTACACGAATCCAAGACGAGGCGTTCTACCGCAGATTCTTCACGAGTTTCATCTCAAGTTTTACAATCATAAAAACACGCAGACTTAATCGGTAACATTCCAACGATTATAAACACATAGAAGGTAGGTATAACAATTGACATACGACTGTAGACCCATGTCACACCGCTTAAAGTTCATAAAGACGTTTTCTCACATTAAAAGGTAAATATTTTGCTCTATGTTTGCCCATGCACAGAAGAAACACACAGAATCAATCGTTATGTTTCAAAGGCGGTTTATTAGAGAGTTACAGCGTCCAAATCCAAGACGACGCGTTCTATCGCAGAATTTTCCCGAATTTCATCTAATGTTTTACAATCATAAAAACACGCAAATACTCAAAAGTATTCCAACGATTTTAAACACATGGAAGGTAGGTAACAATCGACATACTACAGTAGATCCATGTCAACACACAACGACACTGTGATGTTTTAAGATGCGTCAAGTTAGGCACGGAGGAGCTAAAACTAAAATTAGACACCCCACACAGCGAGTGCTTCTTCAAAAGTGCTACGTAAACATGACATAACTGGAGGGAAAGGTGGCGGGAATTACGTGCAAAAGAAGCCCCCCCCCCCCCCTTGTGTAAGATATGAATAATCTAAAAATAAATTAAGCCATGGAGCGTGGAAGGATATTGGTTTCAAGTGAGCTATTGTCATTGCGTTAAACACGTTCCTGAACTTGACTTGCGACAAGTTTATTTTTACAGAGTGTCTACTCAAAAACAATTTTAAAATTCCCCGACTTTTCCAGTTTTTAATACCAAAAACAAAAAATTCCAGAAATCGCTTTAAAAAGGTTGATTTGTGTCGTTCTAAACTCATTTGATGAAGCAAGATCTAAGAATCAGTTTCTGGCGCTAAAAGTGGATTAAACACCACTGCAAACATTTATTCCAGGATTCTAACCTTTTATAAAAGATATTTTAATCGAAAAATAACTTTTTTCACAAGGGCCGTTATTAAAAGTCAAACTACTTGTAGTTACAGCAAGTTAAGATTTCAATTCAATAATATAGATGGGGGGGGGGGGGGAAGAGATTGAGGGTTAAAATTACATTAACTTAATAATTATATACCCATATAACAAAGCGAACACAGATAGAGATTTTAAAACTTAAAATTTCTTCCGCATATTTTTCACCCACAGAAAAATGTTTCCCCTGGCTTTTCGATGTATTCCAGACCCTTTTATACCATGTCACGCATATTTATTTGTGTCTCTTCAAATAAAAATATATATAACTGATTTTGAAAAATTAATAAGCATTAAAAAATTTGAAAAATCAACCATTTCTACAAAACCCAAAGGTTGTAAAAATACTACCTCTTAAAAGTGCACCTCTCATATAAAAGACAGTGTTGATAACTCCTTTCATTATGACGCACACAGACAAAATGCCTCTGATATTGTAGAAAAACTTCACAAAAAAAAGGAAGCGGTACAACAAAACAACGGTATACCCGTGACACAGCGTAATTTTTAAAGGGCACTAAATAAGATTTGTGTCCAAAGAAAAATCGTGCCAAGCAACAAGAGGCATAAAGTGAAATAAATAGCAATAACCGTCTAAAGGACTTAAGAAATATCATTAAAAAAATAATTAACAGTAATCATTATCCTAGCAAATAAATCAATGAAAAACAAGAAGTTCATAAAGAATTAAAATAGCCTACTTTCCTGTTACTTAAATACTTACTGAAGTTCTAATCGGGAAAAAAAAACTAGGTTCCTAAAGTAAATATCATCAACAGCCGTTTCTACACTAGATTTATACACATTAGAAAAAAAATCGAAACACAGCATGCCCAGCTATAATTTAAACTTCTAAAAGCCAAAATCATCTATTTTCCTTAATATTCTTTCGTAAATTAATTAAATATTATTTATCATCTGCTCGTGATTTACTTGTAGTTCGAAGAATAATTAAATATTTATTGATAACAAAAGTAATGAAACTACTCCGAACTGCATTAAAAAATAAGAAATGTAAATTAAAACTAAGCATAATTGCATGCAAAAGTATGCCTTGCCGCTTTCTTGGTAGATAATTAATGAATAATCAAAGAATCAAATTGTGCTACATTTTATGACGTCATTCCAAACTGATTCATGAAAATATATTTTGCTTCAAATATGTTTAAATAAATAAAGTTTCTCATGCCATTGTTGATTTGGCAACAGTGATTTAAATGACTCAAAATTGAATTTCAATGCTAATTCAATGGGAAATTCGCCGAAAGATAGTAGATTTATGTCAGTCCGGACGTACAGACAGACGGACAAAAAGTATGAAAGTTGGGTATCTGAGGTCATAGCTTTCTAACAAAAAAAGAATTTTTAAGATCCGATGGATAGAACCGATTTTGGAAGATGGATAGAACCGATTTTGGACCGTACGGACAGACAGACAGACGGACATCGACCGCATGTCAATACCTACTTTTTCATTTTTTAATTCTTTCGAATTAAAAAAAGAAAAGTAGGCTAATAAAAGCCATTAGCAATGTTTCCGGGTCTAGTCAATTATCATCCTTTTTTTATTATTATTTTAAGACTTCAGCCGTGGAAAATCTTGTACATTTCGTCTTTAGGAGCTCTCGTGACAATGCAAAGGCAATGTGTAATTTTCAGGGGTACAAAAATTAAAATGTACCACTTATGTCAGAGGTACAAGGGAGAAGCTCCAAATTATTCTTGAACAAAATGTTTGCTGAAAGAATTGTCCCCGGAAACTCTTGTTTCTGCGTAATTAACATCTAAGGTTTAATAAAAATTTGACCTGAAAAATTAAGATATAATTTGCGTGCAGGAAAGCGTGGAAAATTTTAATATAAAACATTAAGAAAGCTGATATACATTAAAAATTTAGTGAAAAGTCAGGTCGAAGCAATGACCCCCTCAAGCTCAAATCACGATTTAAATATAAAACAAATAAAATAACTAGAATTGAAAAAAGGAATTGCATGCATGTTGATTACAAATAAAGAGATATTTAAAAGTCGTACACAAAACAGACTAAAATTTAAATGAGCATTCTTGTCTATCTTACCCTAATGCGGCTCGAACAAAATCCATTCTTCAGTTTCCACCTACGTTTTTATAATAACAAGGAATGCAAAATAGTGCTGACAAATTGCGTAAATTTGATTATATGTCCTTAAAAAGTACATCCACGAAATTAAACATACCATTACTAATATCATTGACTCATGACAATGGGATTAAAAATGCATTTATACGACAATGACACTACGGGTATAAATACATATGCAGATCGTTTTAGGTAAAAACATCCACTGTTGTTTGTAAAGTTTTTATGAACTATTCCGTAGCATTCACTCACTAGATACTAACCTATCCTATTGTCCTCATTATCATTAGGCGTTGTTGCAGTCAGAGACAAAAGCTAATGGAAGAAATTGTCTTTCTTGAGTGCTATTTTGATGGGAGGGTGTTAACTAAGCTCAGCTATGCGGGGGAGTCTATCTTGTACTGCAAATTATTTTAAAAGGAGCAGTTTTTAAGAATAAAAATATTTCAATACTATTTGTACTAGCATACAAGCAATGACATTAAAAATGTAGAACTGTAGAGCAAGAGCCTCTGATCATTAAATTATCACAGTATAAAGAAACATAAATAATTGAAATAATATTAACATCGCACATAGGAACTAGCAAATAAACATTTAAAAGGAAACACGGATGAGAGCTTTCGTTTTTTTCTTTATATTAAACACCGACTATAATAGATCATCAGGCTACGCATAAAGTACACCTCGAAGTTTAATATATAATATTGCGTCTCTGAACAAGCATGAAATAGTTATGGGCATGGAACCATGAAAATGTCGCTTAGTAATACGTATATAAAAGGAGACCACATGAAAACATCTTAATCGTATTCGAGACCGAATACGGTTCAATGGATTCAAGATGCAACACATAATTTGGTCATTATTTCTTTAGGAAAAGAAAATTGTTGAAAATCGCAAAGAGGTATTGCAACAAATGGAATAAACTCTTGGTTGGTTTCAGTATGATAATTGTATGTGATTACTTCCCATCGTTAAAGGGGATCAATTTTTTTTTTCCAATTTAATTTACAGAACCACTCGTTTTATGTCGTCAAGAAGTGTTAGAAATTGGATAAAGAAATTTAGGAGCCATCTGTGCAACAACTTAAAAACCCGGAGTTTCCAGGAGCATTTTCGGGAAAAAAATCTTTAAAAAAATATTCACAAATTATGGTCGCCTACAGTCTCTAACACAAATAATTCATCTGAGTATCAAAATTTTTCAATCGCCGCAATTTGGGATTTCACGATCGCGGCCAAGTTTTGTAATTATAATATAGGAAACCACGATAAAAAATTATTGAGCCTCGTTATTGACCATTTGAAAAACTAGTCGCTATTACTATGACTAAATTTATTTTGTTGTCGCATTATTGAAAGATTTTGTCGTACGGCTAGTAGCCGTAAATTTCAAACCCTGGACAGGGCTAACCTAACACGACCCCGTGAGTAAAATATATATTTTATTAAAAAAATCATAAATTTGCTTTTACTCGGATAAGAAAAAAAAAAGATTACGAGGAACAATTTGACAATGAAAATAAAACTATCAATCACACCTAAGTTAATAAAAAAATTGTGAGTTGTAAGGAAATTTTATGGGTCTAGACTCTAGCGGAATATACACTGCTCAAAACAATTAGGGGAGCACTTCGCGTACTTTTGTTAACCCTCGCAGTTCCAACGTTTTATTCTAAAAATCTAAAATTTGTGAAATAGATTCATTATACATCCAGAATGATATGGTAAAAATTAGGGGGAAAAATCTAAATTTTTTTTAAATAAAATTTAAGGGGGGGAAAATTGGAATCATAACTTTTGAATAAATTATAACAATAATTTTTTTCATAACTTTATTTGTTAAAAAAGTTAAAATGAATTTTCAAACATCTAAGAATGCAAGCGTTAAGATTATGGTCAATTTACTACATAAAATTTTTTGGGAGTTAATTTTATTTTACCATGTTTTTCATATTTTCATTTAATTAAAACTAACATTATTTAATTTTTTAAAAGACATGATTCTTTCATCTAACGATAAATAAGTGCAAGCTCAACTTAATGAGAAAAAAAAATCGCAAGCTGATGATTCCAAATGGAATCATTGGGGGTGAAAGGGTTTAAACCATGAATTCCCTTAATTCTTTTGAGCAGTGTAGTATTAAACACATTTTATTGCAATATAAAAACGTTTTGGATTTGCAAATGAAAATGTTATCGATTGAATCGAATTCAAATATACATGTAAGCAAATAAGCCTCAATACAAAAGACCAGAACTTAAAAAATTAAAACGTGGCAGTCCACTCAGCCGAATGAAACTCAGCCGAAACCGCAAAAAGTAGCCAACTTGGTGAAAGGGGGTGGTTTTGCTTGGCGAAGAGATCCCCTTCTGCTGATAAGGGTTTATGGTTGCTTTTCTCTTATTAAGCCATTGGCGATAAGAATTCAACCGAAAGCTCCGAGCAAAGCCAAATCGGAGGCGAAAGTTGCACAATTGGTGAACGCTCCCTGCTCTTGAAGTGATGCGGAATACAATCTAATCCCCATCCAGGAGTCATAAAAGAGGACCCCCGTTCTAAGAACTCAGACCGGTCAGGTTTCAGGCGACAAATATAACCAGACATCAGACATTTAAAGGATCGCCGGTGCTGTGTTGGAGGGTTTGAACTTGTTTTCAATGCCTCTAAAATACAAAATAACTTTTAAATAGTTATATTAAAAGAAAGGATCAATATTAATATTTTATTTATCTATTAGTATATTACATTTTGCAAATAACTGAATGCGAGTAGAGAAAAGGTTAATTATTTTATCACGATTGATATTTATATGTATTGCTTTAAAATTTAAGCTATGCTTCTTTAATTCCTTATAATTAATTATTACTGTACTAAAATATTACGACTTATAGTTTGGCAGCTGTTTACACTGATAATTGAATTGTTTTGTTACGACATAACTTTTTTTATATACCTCAAAGCTTTGGTTTCGGGATAATTTTAGCCTTATCAGTCCTTAAAATTCTTTATTTGTTGTAAAAGATTAAAACTCTCAAATTATATGTTAATTTTAAGCCGAACATAAAAGTTCGATGATGGTCATTTCTAATAATTGAGGCATGGGGCAATAATGGTCATTTTCTAATTATAATTTGTATTTAAGCAATTCGTCTATAACAGATTTTGATATCATAATTTAAATGGTATTAAGTTCATATAAGTCAATCTTTCATTTATTTGAAGTCGCCGCGCCAGTTGTAGCGTGGGGTAATGGTCGCATGTTCTGTATCCGTGTTAGCCATCTTATTATTTTAACGGCCTGTTTTGGACGCAAAAAAATCTTGTTATTAAACTCCGTGTATGTGTGACTGGTGCATATCAAATCTGTGATGTTCAAAGTTTAGACACCATGCAAGATTGCGTGGAGTTCCCTCTTTGCTCAGGTATAGTCCTCATCCTGTTCCGCGTTTAAAAATTACGGAGTTTGTCGCCTGAATTAACGTCGCACTAAAGTTACAAGAGGACTTTTAGCGACGGGTCTCAAATTTTGGAATCAGGGTCAAGTGACGAGGCCTAAACCCGAACTGGCACTTAAATAATCTTATCGCGACTTCTTACGCGGCGCCAGGACTACGATTGATTTAACCTGCACCAGTCCCATATGCACGGCGAAATTTAATGTTATTTTTTGCAAAGCACGACCCGTTTATAGGATTTCTAAGGCGCCCACGAAACTTTCAAAAAGAAAACAAAAAAAATTACTCGACCTTGAAACTCATTCTAATTAACTAGCAGATAATATCAAAAGGAGTTGCTTTTAAGGGGGAGGAGGTGTTAGGGACCTTTAAAATCGCAAAAAATATAATTATGTATTTTGAAAATACTCATATTGAACCTTGGCATTTTAAAAGCGGATATATTTTGGTACATTGGTAAAACTAGGAGGCAAAATGCAGTGTTTAATTTTCCACAAATTATTTTTAAGTTACTCGTATGTTTCAAGTGACCTGGTTTTCATTGTCGATTTCGTTGATTGGTAGTTTGGCATGGTTGCTCACTACAATAGTAAGATAGTAAGATGTCACGAGGACATAATGAACCAATCGAGAACTTATTTTCATTCCCGTGGAACTGTTGCCACTCAAGACGTGAAACATGCCCCTTTGACTCTCAAAAAGTCACAGATTGGACGTATTCGGCAACACTATGATGTCTTTAAACAGCCGTTGAAATTTTTTTTTTAATCCGATATGCTAAACAGGTTTTTTAATTTTTTTTTTAGAAATACAAGTTAAAATCCCCAAAACCACCCCATTCACACATATTTATTTGCTTTACTTATTGTAATTAACTATCAATATGCTACATTTCATAATGGGAGGACAATATAGGTTTGTATCGAAGTAATTATTCGCGAAATCGTTCTAATATAAGGCAGTGAGTTATTTAATAGGTGATTTCAAATTAAATTTCGCTAACGCGTATTTGTGTAGAACTTGAATTTTTTTTATTTTTGCAGAAAATATTTTTTTTTAAATCTTTTTTCCCTGGAACTTAATTATATTCATTTTTTTAACATTGGCATCGCCATAGATTTAGCATTGAGGAGGATGCCTTAAATTTAGGGATATTGTATCCTTTTGATAATAAACAACATAAAATATATATTTTTTTTATTTAAATAGTTAAATTTTCATTATAAAACATGTACATAGCTTCTAATAGATGATAAATTGCTAAAGTTGGCGAACATCAACAATATTTTAAAGTCATCAAAACGAATTAACGTGTATGTTGCCAAATTGCAACAGTATGCACTAGTAGAGGGTTATATTTTTTGTGAAGTTTTTTTTAATATATTCCGCTAAAAATAATGCTATTTATTCAATAAAATGTGGTTAAGTTGAATAATATATTTATATCAGCAAGTCACCAAAAAAAGAAAATGGTAGAAATAAGTAGCTATAGGTTAGCACTAGACAATATTATCAGCTTCATTTAAATATACAAATCGGAGTATAATAATCCAAATAAGTTTAAGTACAACGCCGCTTCGTTTTAATATTAACCTATAAACTAATTGCTGGTTATGAATTTTAGTAATAATCGGATATTTGTTGCAAGAATAACGGAATTGTTCTTTTCAGTAAATAAAGTCTTATTCCCGCACAAAATTATTATTGATTGAAAACATAAATTTGAGGGGAGGCGCATATTTATCAAATGCGAATCGAATGTTAATTTTAGAAAGGAAAATTATAAAGTGTGAAAAATCGGGGAGAGATTGGATTTTTGAAAAATTACGGTCGACTACTTTGCCGTCCAGTGACCTGACATGCAGACAGATCCGGCGAATAGAACCGATTTTGGGCGGACCTCGTCAACATGTCAATATACCTACTTTTTCATTTTTAAAATATTTCGAATTGAAAAAAGATAAGTAGGCTAAAATTGCTCTTGCACATTGATAATGGAAAAGTGTAAATTAAAAATTGCACTTTAATTTTAACATTTTCGAATACTCGACAAATAAAATGGGCTACAAATAAAGGCGTTCGCCTAGCATGCGGAAGGTCCCAAGGTTCGGGTCTGGGCATTGCCAAAATAACTGCCGACCTATAGACGACCCTTGCAGACAAAAGTGTCCGCCGAATAATACTTTGTGTAGTGAGAGTGCACGTTAAATATGATCAAAAGTCCTGCCAACGCTGCGTACGATGTCGCCCTAAACAGTTTCGTTGGGTGCCTCAGGTGTCGTCTCGTCACTTGACTGTGGTTCTAAATAATAACGCCTTTCATCAATAGCCCTCTTGTAGTTCTAGTGTGCCGATATTCAAACACTAACCTTACCTATTAGTAAAAGGTATTTTTATGTTAAAAACTTTTGTTTTTGGAAAAGGTTAATTTCCAAAAGTTTAGTATATTACTCTTTTATCATAAGACCCCATGCCTGATCTATATCACAGCCTTTTTGTCATGAGAAAAAAAAGGTTTTCATAAACCTATAAACCTATATCTAAATTAATTAAGTAAAAAGTTAAACTACTAAAGTAATCATTTAAATTATAGATGCTCTGCAAATGTAAAAACAAATAGTTTATAATTAGGCGATGGACTTAGTAAAATATAAAAAATAGCACTCGCGCAACCTCTAATTCGACATTAATTAAACTAAACAAAAATATAAATTATTTTGAAGTACACATATGGCGACTTTGGAACGTGCAAACAAATCGCTTTGTGTACTTTCCATACAGTTTTAAATAGTGGACACTGGCCTCCCAGCCATCGATCCATCATTGTGACAGTCACTCTCTTCAGCAACAACCCCAGCCCCTTTGTGATAAGCTTTCAACTTTCTTCAGAGGGGCCGTATATGATGGTTTGTTTTCTGGAACCCTTTTGCTATTTTAGTGCGCTAAACGAGCCATATTGTTAGCCATCCTGAAGTGCAGGATAGGAAAAGAAAAATCTATGTTGAAAACATTATCGCCATAATGGTGAATATGTTGCCATGAAATTTGGCGAGATTTTGCGGTTTAGGGCTTTCGGCTGAGTTTCATTCGGCTGAGTGGACTGTAACCAATTAAAATCACCAAGGATTTTAAATGATTTTTTCTAAAATGGAACGTATTAAATAAGCTACTATATATTTTGTAGCAATTTATTTCTCCTATCTTTTTAAAAGTAACAGACTTTAAACCAATATACGGTAATGAGTGAGTTCTCATTAGTTTAGAAGCTTATTATGCTAACAATGCAGGATCGTCTATTGTAAGAGCTTCCTCCAGGAAGTAAAGTGAGCTTGAATAAAATACTTCTTTAATGAGCATCTGTGGTCAATATTGAAGTTGCGTATCCAAGTCTGAATTGTACCTACATAGAAATAGCGTTTCAAGCATAGATTTTATTTTTAAGCATCACTTATTTAGCCCATGAATTTTCCTTGACGAAATCGTGTTTTTTTCAGATTATAAGAAAAACGTAACTTAAAAGTAAACTAATTTATATTATTTGGATAAAAAAACACCAAGAAGATTTTAACAAACTAAAATTGAATAGTCTACTTTCCTGGTTACTTATTTCTTTAAATTCTTAAAGTACGGACAAACAGGTGGAAAGACAAACCACACACACACACAAGACAACATAATACCTAGCATGTATATAAAATAAAAGATAGATCTCTGATGTCAAAATCGGATGGTTAAAAAAGGAGGTTAAAAGTGAGACACGGACAGACAGATAGACGGAAATGCCAATACCGGCTTATTTTGTTAAAAAAATCTTTGTATTTGAAAAGGGGGGGGGGGGGGGGGTAGGTTAAAAATCTGAATTTTTTTGTTGCATTCCAGAAGGCTAGGAAAAATACAACGTATTCATATTGTTGGTCAAATGACAAAACCACGAATGTGCAGATTCTAGGGATTTGCTGTTTTTGAAAAATAAAACCGTTTCTCGGTTCAATCGGTTTTTTTCCTCCGGTTTAATTTGGACCAGCTAAAATTAACTAGAAACCGGTTCCAGTTGCTTGGTTTGTTGAACAATTCCGGCTGTCCATTTAGGTTAGGTTTGAATTATCACCGCACTAGAGCTACAAATAAGGCTATTGGAGACTGGTGTCGTAATTTAGAACTACAATCACGAGACGAGTCGACACTTGGTAAGGAACCAACTCAAATTTTAATGGCAACTTATTATATGCACCACCGGGACTTTGGAGCATATTTAATGTGTACTAACTGATGTTTTGGCGACGGGAGTCGTAATTTAGAACCCCAATCATGTAACGAGCCGATACCGATTTCTCGACTTAAAAAATATCTCGAAGGTGTGATTTTTGAATACTTCCTGAAATACATAAAAATCGCAAAAAACGCCTTATCAGAAGGAATAATTTATATTAAGACGCCATTTTACATTTATAAACAATGAAATTTAAATTAAGGGCTAGTCTGTTTTTTTATAAAAAATAGCAGTTGCTGATGTGCTCCTTTCTTAAGATTATTGTTGCCGCGTAATGTGTCATAGGAATAGCATTACCGTTGTCATAGTTCTTGGTGCCTTAGGGCATTTTCCGCAGAAAGAGTTATTAAATAATAAACCCATATCATACAAATCCATTATGATATATTTAAAGACATTATAATCCATTGATTTATCTAGCAACATTAAATTTTGACTTTCTAAATTACGAAGCCCGTAGCCAATAGCCGTCGTGTAGCTCTAGTGCGACGATAATTCAAACTAACAACCTTCAGTTTAGCCGGTTAAAATATTTATTCAAACCGGTTTTTCAGTTTTAACCAGTTCAGCTAAAGGACTATTTTTGCCCATTTAACTGAAGCGAAAAACCGGTTTAACTGTTTCCGGTTTTCCATCCCTGTGCCCAAAATGGGTTTTGCACATTCGCGTTTTTGTCATTTTACCGACGATATATTCAATGCCATGTACGATTAGAAACGGACAGAGCGTGGTTTGGTATTAATTTTACCGCAGTTGTGACGTCACAGTAGGCGTAGACGTTCCAGTCGTCTATTACAATATCAATTTATGCTGCACCAATAAATAAAAATAACCCTAATCATTTCTAATGCAAAATAATTTAAATTTAGATTAAATAAAAACCCAATTGAATTGGAGTAATTTTAATTGGGTGAATACATTTTAGGTTTAAAAAACCATGTGTAGCAGTAGAATAAAATTTTGAATATTTTAAGTCAAATAAAATAATTTTAGTCTTAAAGAAAACTGTCATTGCAAAAATCAAAAATGATTCTTCGATGTAGTTGTTACCTAGGATGTTACTAATTTTTAAAAAAATATATTAATCATTAAAGACAATATTATTTTTAAAAGTAAATATGGGAGTGAAGGGGTGAGGTGGGGGGTTAAACCACAATTAAACATATATATATATTTCTAATTTAAATAGAAAAGTTCAATATTTGGTCTTATTATTTGAATAGGTTTATGAAAAAGAAATATATGCATAAGTTTCCAAGATAATTTGCTGATAAAGAGTGATAAATAATATATTATCATTATTTCATAAAATAGGCAAAACAACATTAAAGAAGTCTATTAGAAATGCTGCTTATCAAAGTCGATCTACTTATCTCTAGTCAAATCAAAACATATATAAATTTTTTCTTAAAACCCATGTCTTTTAGGGAGAAAATATGAAACATTACAGTATCTAAATTTGTATTTTCTCAGATGGCTAAATTCCAAATCATATATCAGGACTCTTGTCATTGCCATGGAAAAATAATATTATTTCCAGAATGTCTAGGAGACTTGTGAACCAAAAAGTTTATGCATGTAAGTATTGGAAACTAAAAGATAATTGAACGCCATTTTTTGACACTGCATCTGAGGTTGTCATTTTAATAAAAAATTTGATTAAAAGAAATACTATATTTTTTATGATTTATAGCAGTACCTAAGCTTTTATTTGTTCACAAGGAGTTATTCAATAATATTAGCTGGTAACTGTTAAATGTTTAAGCTAACTATGTTTAAAGTTACAAAAATAGGTACTAATAAGCCAAATTCACAAGAAAAAAAAATAACTTTCAATAAAATAAACTGAGACATTGCTTGCAGCATTTTAAAATAGGGTGGCAAAGAGTTTCCATGGTTAATTAAAAAAAAAAGGTTATATAAGAGGGAAATCACTCTTACTTATCTCAGAGAAATAGTTGTAATTGTGTGTGTGTAATATTACATAACAACAAAAATGAGCGGGCAATAAAAAAACAATGCAGTGAAAGTGTTAAAGGACTATCAATAACACAATGAACTCAGTAGTTTAGAGGTTTAAATGAATTTATAACAACTTATACTTAAATAGTTATGCCACTAAAACTCTAAAATCATATTTAAAGTCAATTTTACAAAGTTTTTTTCGCCAATTTTTAAGAATAAGTGGTTTTTTAGATTTAAAAAAATAAGGAAATATTTTGCTACTTTCATACATTCATATAATAACATTCATTTACACATACTTCACATATTTAATATTTCATTTTTAAAAAACTTGATTAGCACAGAATTTTTTCCGATATAAATTAATTAACAAATACTAGTTATCTATATCTTTCAGTGGAATTTTAAAATAAAAAGAATTACGTTATTTTTTTTCTTCTCAATTCTGAACTTCTCGACTTACTCAGTGAATAAATGAAAACATCGAAACTGCATTTCAAATTGTAAACATTTCATGGTACCAATGCAAAACTATCTTAATTAGGTACTTTTTTTTCCGGTAATATAAAAAATAATATTGGAAAACACTTACCTAAAGCTTCGATTATGAGAATAGCTGCAGAATGTAAATTGTAAGCCAAAGGATGTATGAATAAAAATAAATATTAACAAATCTAAATACAAAACTAGTTAAATTGCATTGACGCATCAAGCCTACGGTTAACGATTATAGAAGCCGATGATCAAGCTTCTTTTAACTGTTTAATTAACTACTTCAACTACTTGTTTATCTTCTAAAGATAATGCACTGAAAATTATAAATATTTTTTATACATTTCATATTTTTAATATTTGTAAATTAAAATAAATGATTTTAAACATTTTATCGATGTGTTCACACTATAACAAGTTTTGCATTAACACGATCATTTGCCACATCATGTAACGCATGCGTTACCGAAACTATGGGCCTGTTTCAACCATAGAGTTAGGAAGGAGAGGTAGAGGGGTCTATGAGTTCAAATGGTTTGAAGCAGGGCTGTCAGGTTTTTCGAGCTACTGCGCATCACATATTGGCACTGAGGTATCCCAAGATGCACCGCTCTAGCGGTGTTTTGAGCTACTGCGCATAACATAGTGACCGAAACTGGCACTGAGGTATCCCAAGATGCACCGCTCTAGCCTGCTTCATTTGTGCGCTACTGCGCATATACATGGACCTCTCTATTCTCTTTCATACCTCTATGGTTTCAACCAGCCGTGTCTCGCTCAAATCTCAATGTTAAGAAACGTGCCAAAAGCTGGGCGGAAAACTATTAGGCTTCTTTTCTAATTTGGCGTTTTTACTTAGCTCCAATTCTTCCAGCGATTTCATCGATCTATAGATGTTACTAGATAGACCAAAATACTTAGGAAAATGAGGCCACTGCCAGTTGTGGTAACCGAATGTAAACAATATGATATTTAAGTATTATTTTTAGGAGTAAAAATGCATTTGGTATACAATTTTATATTCTCCTTCGAAAAGGAATTTATGTTATATTAGTATTTATTCATTTTGTTATTGACGGTTTGAAGAAAAGGAAACATTTGAAGAGTACAGGGGAAGAACCACTTTATTTTTTAGGAAGGTTTCCGTAATTGTATCTGCTTGGCGGACATTGGCGACAGGAAACCGGTTTTTCTCTTTCTTCTTCGCTTGGTCCAAGCGTCGCAAGCGTGAAATGAATGAGTGAAATGAGTGAGTGAGTAAAATGAGTGAGTGAATGAAATGAGGAAGGAGTGAGTGAGTGAAATGAGTGAATGAGTGAGGGAGTGAGTGAAATGAGTGAGTGAGTGAAATGAGTGAGTGAGTGGAATGAGTAAGTGAGTGAAATGAGTGAAGTGAGAGGGAAATGAGTGAGTGAGTAAAATGAGTGAAGTGAGTGAGTGAAATGAGTGAGTGAGTAAAATGAGAGTAATGAGGGTGAGGAAATGAGTGAGTGAGTGAGTGAAATGAGTGAGTGAATGAAATGAGTGAGGGAGTGAGTGAGTGAAATGAGTGAGGGAGCGAGTGAGTGAAATGGGTGAGTGAATGAGTGAGGGAGTGCGTGAAATGAGTGAGTGAGTGAAATGAGTAAGTGAGTGAGTGAAATGAGTGAAGTAAGAGTGAAATGAGTGAAGTGAGAGTGAAATGAGTGAGTGAGTAAAATGAGTGAGTGAGTAAAATGAGTGAGTGAGGAAATGAGTGAGTGAGTGAGTGAAATGAGTGAGTGAGTGAATGAAATGAGTGAGTAAAATGAGTGAGTGAGTGAAATGAGTGAGTGAGTAAAATGAGTGAGTGAGTGAAATGTGAGTGACTCACTTACTCACTCACTCATTTCACTCACTCATTTTACTCACTCACTCATTTCACTCACTCACTCTCTCACTCACACTCATTTCACTCACTCACTCATTTCACTCACTCACTCACTCACTCATTTTACTCACTCACTCATTTCACTCACTCACTCATTTTACTCACTCACTCACTCACTCATTCATTTCACGCTTGCGACGCTTGGACCAAGCGAAGAAGAAAGAGAAAAACCGGTTTCCTGTCGCCAATGTCCGCCAAGCAGATACAATTACGGAAACCTTCCTAAAAAATAAAGTGGTTCTTCCCCTGTACTCTTCATTTGGTTTCAATTGAAAAATAAAATGAATAATTTTAAATAAAATTTATTTACAATATCGTAAAAAAGAAAACCATTCTTCATAAATAATAATTTCTTAAATAACGTTTTATTTGTCCGTGAAGTCCGCCGACACAGAACACAAGGATTGCCCATTTTTCACTTTTCTGTTACTATGATAAAACACAAATTAGATTTACTAGAGAAATTAAAAATAATCCAATTAATTAAAATAATAACTTTCGAGCAGTCTATAAATAAAACCCTAATATGTAGCTTTAGTACGATGGCCTTGAACAACCATCACAGTTATAATTCACGGAAAAAGCTTAAATATGCATATTTACCATCAACAGAACAGAACCATCAATGAAGAAATCACCTGAACTCACAATAAAATCCTAGAATGGAGACTGAACGGGAATTACGTCACTTGAAACATGTTGTTTTAAAATAATGAATTTAGTTTCTGAAGGTAATGACAAACAGAATAAAATAAATATTTTTAATTTTTATTATTTTCGTCAAAAGTTTTATTTAATTTTTTCAGCATATGGCATCAGGAAAGTAAAAAAATGATCGGATTTGAGCCAAAGTGGTGTAGTTTTTTCAGAAAATTCGAATTTTCTCTAAAAATAGAATATTGTGAAACCTGAAAGTTTAAAAATCAAAATCTAAGTATGAACTACGCATTTGTGCCAAAAGTTAGGAGTCAAACAAATGTCTAGTTTATGAGTCTATAAGAGACATACACACACAAACACACTAAACTTCATTTTTATTATTATAGATTTTTGATTGTTAAAATTAATTTTTTAATTCTTATTTTTAATTAATTTAATTATTAGCTTTTATATAATTATGTTAATTGCCTTCAATTTACATATCCTTTCTATATAATTCGGAAGAACAGAAGCTCCCCTTAGAAATTAATGCGTGTGTGAATAAAAAAATTACGTTATGAATGAATAAAAATTACACAAACTATTTTTTATAAAGCATTTTTCTATGGTTTCATAAAACTCAAATGTTCCTCTATCATATGCACTTCCTGTAGTTTTTAACAATTTTTTTTTAAACGGTCAAAAATTAATTAACATAAAAAATGCTGAAATACAAGATAAAAGCACGTAAATTTTAGAAAAAATACGACTTTCGCTGCCAATAAAAAATACGAAAGGTCGAAGTTGCCTACTCGGTTTAAAGGAAACTTAATTATAATTAATTAACAATTAAATAAATTATTACAAATTAAATGTTTTATCACAGGAAGACTAATTTCTTCCTTAACGATTAACTTAAACTTATAGTAACTATTAATAAACACTTTATACCCTTATTGGTCAGTGATTTATTATAAGTTAACAAAAATTTCACGTTTTGGGAAAATCTTAGGCTGTCTTTTCAAAAAGATGATAATTAACAAACAAGCTTTGCATAATGCATCATATAGCTACTACAAATGACATGCATAAATGGAATAAACAAATGTAAATAATAAATATGATTGAATTACATAAAATGTAACAAATCGTCACTTACATGTACATCTTATATCATAATTCGTGAAGATTTTCCTAATCGAGGTCAGCGATTTATATTGCAAGATATTGTCAACTTAAATAGCCAATCCGTAATTAATTTCCACGTTTTAATTCTGAAACGTAAGGTAATTAAACCAAAGAATTTTTTGAATTTTAAAAAATATGTAAACAATTTTTTTTCATATTTAAACTATTTACCGTTATTAGTTTTTTTTAATTTAAATAAATATTTTACTTCGAACATAAGTTTTATAAAACAGTTGGATTAATAATAAAAAATATTAATAATTAATAAATTAATCCGATATTAATTAAAAGTTAGTATTCATTTTTAATAATCAATTAATAAGCACAATTTTTTATAATTAAATTATTAATTAGTAAAATTATGGATATTTATTAATTAATAATTAAAAATAATTGATAAATAAAAACATTACATTTATAACTGAATTCCATTAAACCAACGACTTCCCCTCCCTTCAAACCCCACCTCGTTTCGGAAACGCTACCCCACACCAACCAACTTACCATATCGCCAAATTCTAAATTTTCCTCGCCAAGCCTGGCAGCCCTATCAGTCAAGTTCTCCCCGGGCACATTATCCAAGGCAAATTCTCCGCGGGCAAATTGTCTCCGGTCAAATTCTTCGGTTCCCGCTTTGACCTATTGTAGTTTTCTAGGGCTTTAAGTGCGAGAATGATTGACTCTACAGAATGAGCTGCCTTGTGTATGCGTTTAGCTTCCAAAAAACCCCACGCGCTTTCTAGTTAGTCACAGGGAGACTGGTCTACTGGCTAAAGTAAGAGAAGGAGGGGAGGGGGGGGGGGGCTGCACCCCAACAAAAAGTTTCCACGTAAAACAAGACGGGAACTTGAGGCTCAAACTTTAGTTTTGTGCCGAATGAGATATGGTGCAGGCAATAAAACCGAAGACGCCCAGCACTTTTGCTCCCTTCTACTTTCCGAGAAAAAGAGTGAGTGAACCTAAGGCCTCGGGGTGAATACATGCTGAAGGAAAAAAATCTCCTTACTCAGTTTCTCTAGCTTTCAAAAAATAAATTCTTATCCTCCCCAGAAGAAACCAGCGTTTTCTTTTAGTTTTACAGAGAATAAATGGGGCAAACCGGACATTTTGTTACAAATTGAATAGGTCATAAAAACAGTTTATTATAATTCAGATTTTCTCTTATTTCAAACGAATTAAAAAAACACCAAGAGCTAAAATTTTGCTATTAACATACTTTTGCATTAAATTATACGAGCACGATTAATTATTGCAACATACAATGTGAATTGTCCTTTTTCCTAAGAATGGAATACACATCTTTAAAAATAGAATAAAAAATCTTTAAATAATCTTATTATTTTTTTAAAAATTTTAGTTGAGGTAAATTTCGCATGAAAATTTTATCATGAGATAACCTTATACAGAAACACATTCAGAAAAAAAAAATTGCATTCAAACAGCACAAATAGAAAACAAGTATTGTGTAAAAGAGGGCAACAATACACAATATTGTGTTGTTTCATTACAACTGTTGATCTCGAGAGGAGACAATTATTATATACACGCGCGATTGACGAAAAACTGTAAACTATATTGTTTTCTAAAATATGTATAACAAAATTATAACATTTATTTTTAAAGTATATTAATATATATTTTAAGCTTTAATATAGCTATTTAGCCGCAACATTAAAGAGCAGATTATGAACATTATTTATGTAGAATACATGCTGCGCCTTCACCACAATTTTGTTATTCGCACAATTGGCCGCTTTATATAAAGATCTTAAATTATAACTAATGCACATAATTACATACCTAATCGCATTTTTCTCAGAGTGAATAGTGGAAATTGAAAAAAATTCGTTAATTATAAAATTAAATGTAATTGAAAAGACAAGGGGTACGATAATCGAGATTGTAGGAGAGTGGAGGTTGTATGAAAAAATTATTACGGCAATTGAAAAAATTTAACTATTTCATGAACAAATTCTTGATTAAACCCCCGTGTCCGGCTTGGTTAACCCCCTCCGGGATTGCGTTGTGTCTGGATATTGATCTGCGTACACATTTCACCAAAAAAAATTCACATGTTCGGTATTAAAATATAAATGACAAACATTTCTAAAATTTGCCGAATGACTTTATGGTTTGTCAGGAGTTTTTGTGAGTCGGCATTTGCGTTGTGTTCGGATTTTGATCTGTGTACACATTTCACTAAAAAAAATTCACAGTTGGGCATTTAAATATAAATGACAAACATTTCTAAAATTTTCAGAATGACTTTATGTTAGAAGTTGTTTTGTCAGGAGTTTTGTGACACATTTGTGTACACATTTCACTAAAAATTTTACTCTTCGGCATCAAAATAAAAATGAAAAAAAAAAAAAATTCCTAAAATTTGCCGAATGATCATTTAAAAAAAAAACCTTCTCGCGACGTCTTTGTGCTACTTGAGTGAAACAACTGGTACTGTGATAGTTTATTTGTGTGTTACAAGGTGTACATAAGTAAATTTTAAAAAAAAAGGAGTGTGAACATATTTTCTTCCATGTTGGGTTTTTGCTCAATAAAATTTGTTTTGCTGTATCATGCTGTCTCATAAATTATCTGAGTTATTATCAATTGAAATGCATACAGTAGGATTGATTGATTTGCATTTATTAGTTCTAATTTCTAGTCCGTGTTTATAGTATCTGATCAACTGTTATCAAGCTGATTAAATAAGTGATAGTAGTCCATTGCTATTAGATTAATTTTGCTGTTGCCATAATTTAGTTGCTTTAGTTTGCCATGGTTTAATTGTATTCTTATTTAAGATTTCAAAAAAAAACATTCTCTAGATTAGTAAACTAAAACCCTCCTGTACAACGTAATATTGGTTGACGTTGAATGAAGTCGAGCTACAGCTAGTCTTTTTTTTACAGGAAAGAATCTGTTGAGTATATCTGTAATCAGAACCTTTAAAAAACTTTCTAAAGGCCCGTCCCCACAAATTGTGGTGGCGGGCCTTTGTCGGGTCTTACAAATAACGGTTTTAGAATGCTTACTAAAAGCAGTTTTTAAACTAACGAGTCCTTAACTAAAAACAAAGGATTGAAGGACAAAATGCTTCAAGTTATTACCGATTGTTTTAAAACACGGATTGTCACACGAATGCACCCCAACAAAAAGTTTCCACGTAAAACAAGACGGGAACTTGAGGCTCGAACTTTAGTTTTGTGCCGAATGAGATATGGTGCCGGCAATAAAACCGAAGACGCCCAGCACTTTTGCTCCCTTCTACTTTCCGAGAAAAAGAGTGAGTGAACCTAAGGCCACGGGGTGAATACATGCTGAAGGAAAAAAAATCTCCTTACTCAGTTTCTCTAGCTTTCAAAAAATAAATTCTTATCCTCCCCAGAAGAAACCAGCGTTTTCTTTTAGTTTTACAGAGAATAAATGGGGCAAACCGGACATTTTTGTTACAAATTGAATAGGTCATAAAAACAGTTTATTATAATTCAGTTTTTCTCTTATTTCTAACGAATTAAAAAAACACCACGAGCTAAAATTTTGCTATTAACATACTTTTGCATTAAATTATACGAGCACGATTAATTATTGAAACATACAATGTGAATTGTCCTTTTTCCTAAGAATGGAATACACATCTTTAAAAATAGAATAAAAAATCTTTAAATAATCTTATTATTTTTTTAAAAATTTTAGTTGAGGTAAATTTCGCATGAAAATTTTATCATGAGATAACCTTATACAGAAACACATTCAGAAAAAAAAATTACATTCAAACAGCACAAATAGAAAACAAGTATTGTGTAAAAGAGGGCAACAATACACAATATTGTGTTGTTTCATTACAACTGTTGATCTCGAGAGGAGACAATTATTATATACACGCGCGATTGACGAAAAACTGTAAACTATATTGTTTTCTAAAATATGTATAACAAAATTATAACATTTATTTTTAAAGTATATTAATATATATTTTAAGCTTTAATATAGCTATTTAGCCGCAACATTAAAGAGCAGATTATGAACATTATTTATGTAGAATACATGCTGCGCCTTCACCACAATTTTGTTATTCGCACAATTGGCCGCTTTATATAAAGATCTTAAATTATAACTAATGCTGTAACGTACCTGATCCGTGGCCCTCTAGCGGCCACTCTAGAAGTTCCCCGCCGAAACGGAACGAGAACAGAACTTTTTTTTGGAACTGGATGTTATGGACGAATAGAGATGCTTGTGTCCGAAATCGGACTGATTGATTTGAAAAGAACCTTTTTAACATTTTAAATAGATGCTTTAAAATAAAGAAGCTGAAGTAAACTAACTTTAAAAAAAAATGTGTTTTTAAATAAATCTTGGAACTTTGAATGTTCTCTTGTTCGTGTCTTGTAATTTGTTACAAGATGCTGATTTGGTGGCTTTGCGGTTGGAATTTCAACATCAATTCGTCATTCCGGGTAAGTGCCTCTATACAAATTTTGTCGTTCACCAGTGTCGAGAAAATAGTGGTAATTAAAATGTCAACACAAAACTCTGTTTATGATATTAGTTTCGGTTAAAAAAAAAAACCCGTTTAACTCGTAAAAAAAAAAAAAACTTAATAAGGTGCAATTAATCCCTTGGAAATTGAGTTTTGAGTTGTTTTTGATATGATAAACAGAAAGTTTTGTATGAATTACTCTAAAACAATTATGTATGATATTAATATTTCGTAACGTGGTAAAAATTCTATTGGAAGACGCCATTTTTGGTAACAAAAAATTTCTGGATACAATTGTGAATGCTAAAATACTTTATTTGCTTGGAAAATATTTATTTTAATTTTTAAATATTAAGCATTAAGTCTAGCTAATTGTTGAAATCTAGTTACTTTGAGCGTAATAGATATTTTTGTTGCGAAGTATGTATTTTGATATCGAAAAAGAAAAAATATTTAAGAAATTTGTGTATTCAAAGTCTGAATGATAGCACGGTTTAAAATTCTTGGGAAGATATTTTTGTATACATTTAAAAGGTATATATATTTCAATTATACTGTTGAAAAATTATTGTGTTTATCAAGTTTGATAGCGTATAAAAATAATTAAGAATTTTAGTGTATTCAAGAATAATTTTATTTTGAATGACAACACTGTCAAAATTCGTGGGAAAAAAAATACTTGTGTTTATTAAAATATTTGTTTCTTATCAAATATTTGTCTGTATAAACTAATTATACTGTTTAAAAAATCTTGAGTTAATCAAGTTTGGGTTTTGAAAAAATATGTTCGCTGGACAAAAATGGCGGACAGTAAAGCTTGAGTAAGTTTGACTAAAAAAAAAATATCGAAGCTACGAAGGTTTTTTTTTATTAGGTTATTGACAGGTGTTCGTATTTCGAATTT
Organism: Oedothorax gibbosus; assembly: GCA_019343175.1. Classification (NCBI taxonomy): domain Eukaryota; kingdom Metazoa; phylum Arthropoda; class Arachnida; order Araneae; family Linyphiidae; genus Oedothorax; species Oedothorax gibbosus. Next base: position 12,273,222 of record CM033278.1, read on the forward strand.
ATTATTTCCTGTGGTTAAAATAAAGATGGTATTTATTTTGATGCTGTTTTTTTTTAAGTCAGAAAAAAGACATCTGTTGAGTGTGCTTACAAATATGCTATTTTTATTTTATTGGAAAATAATTTCGTGTATTCATTTTATTTCTCTTGTTATTGAATATTGAATGCATAAAGAGGGATGTTGTTAAAAGGGATTTTTATATTTCTTGCATTAAAAATATAAAATTGAACATATTCTTATAATAAATTTATAAATAAATTTATTTATTTTTGCTTTATTCCTGAGTGTGTATTTATGCAATCGAAACATTTTTTCGAATTTATAGCGTAATAGGTTTTATTAAATTGCTTGTAGTAAATAAAATTAAACCTTGTTAATTGTCTTAAAAAAGATATTGAATAATTTATATAAAGGTTTATGTTTAAAAAAACTCATACTTTTATTTGTGAATTAAGATATGTTATAAAAAAGTTATATTATATGAAGTCCATTACGAGAGTGTGGATTTGTCTGAAATATTTTAATAGGCTTTTTAATATATTGATAGGTAAAAGTAGTTAATTATTTGTTTATAAATATGGCAATTTGGGGAAAGTGTCGAAAAGTGGACTTATTAAACTTAGCCACTGAGATGAACATTGAAATAGATGCAAATGCGACAGTTTTAACCTTGAAAGAAGCCATAAAAGGTAGTGAATTTTATGAACTAGAATTCGTGGAGAGTTTTCTTCAAACTGCTGTCGAGGAAAGATTGAAGAAAGAAGAAGATGAAAGGGTCAGAGCGAGACAACTAGAAGAGCATAGATTGAAGAAGGAAGAAGATGAAAGGGTCAGAGCGAGACAACTAGAAGAGCATAGATTGTTTCTAGAAAAGCAAGAGTCGGAAAATAAATTTCTTCTCGAAAAATTAAGATTGGAGAAAAATGGAACAAGAGAGGCTCCAAGACACAGAGAAGATATACACCATCTGATGACAAAATATGACTCTAAATTTTATATCAGCTTGTACTTAGTCCTTTTCGAAAGAACAGCCAAGAGAATAGGACTTCCAGAAGAGCAATGGGTGTCTCACCTAACGGGACTCTTGCCAATTGAAATGGCCCAACTCATCGCTCGAGAATAGGAAGAAACATACGAAGATTACGAGGCTGTTAAGAAGGTACTTCTGAACAGATACAAACTAAGCCCAGAAAAGTTCCGTCAACTTTTTTATAATCACAATAAAGGACCAGAGGGAACTTGGAAAGACTTTTTGTTTGAGTTGAAAAATTATTTCTATGAATGGATAAGAGGGTTAGAAGTGAGCACCTTTGAAGATTTGTGCAATTTGATTTTGTCCGAACAAGTGAAGCGGAAGACCAGTTTGGAAATTAAAAATCATTTCATCGATGAGTGGACCCAGATGAAAAATCCAGAAAGAGTCGCAGAAAAACTAAATGAATACGAAAACGTAAGACTACTCATGAAAAAGAAGACATTCCCATCAAAAGAAAAATCTTTCAAACCATGGAGAGGTAAAAATCAATCTGAAACAAAGGCCCCTGTAAACGAACCAAGGGTTGAGAAGAGTGAAAATGAAAGAAGTAAAAATAATGAAGCTTTTGAAAAACGCAGGAAACCACGGTGTTTTCGTTGTAATTCTACTGAACATTTAAGGCCTGACTGTCCCTTGATGAAGAAACCTGCAGGAACTTCAGACATCAACCGTCTTATAAAGAAAGGAGACGAAGATGTTATGTCACCATATACCTTCATGGCTGAAGTCAATGGATTCACTATGCCTATTTTGCGAGATACTGGAACCAGCATCGATGTTGTGTGCCGCAACCGCATCACTCCTGAAATGTTAACCGGAGAGAACATTTGGGTGCAACAACCATTGGATGAATTTCCAGTTTGCTTACCGTTGGCAGAAGTGGAGCTGAAGGGAGAGTTTGGACACGTCATAACTAAAGCAGCTGTCGTTCCATGCCAGTTATATAAAGGAAGGTATCTGCTTGGGAACCAAACAGCAGCCTTGTTGGAGACAATGAAGATGTTCCTCACCAGATTAACGCTATAGAAACAAGAGCTCAAAAACGTAAAGCAGAACAAGAGCAAGCTGTCGGAGACATAATTGAAGAAGTCGTGGACGAAGAGGAAAACGAGAATGATGAAATAACAATTGATGAGGATGATCTGTTTTCATTTCCACCTAAAGAAGATAACTATGAGGGCTTGGCGTTGTTGAAAGTAGATTCCAAAACTTTCTTAGATCAACAAAAAGAATGCCCTGAGCTGAAATCGCTTTTGGAAAAAGTGCAAGAAAATACAGGTGAACCTGTTGGTGGATTGGTAAAGCTAGAAAATGGAATACTCGTGAAGAGAAAGATGGACAAGACAGGAGTGGAGAGACTGCTACTGGTTGTGCCTAAAAAGTATCGAAATGACTTGAAAGCCTTTTGTCATGAGGGGACATCGGGACATTTAGGAGTGACAAAAACGAAAGACATCTTTTCCAGACACTTCTTTCGGCCCCAGTGTTATAAAGAAATCGAAGACTACGTTCGAAGCTGTGACAGATGTCAACGCGTTGGAAAACCTTTTGACAAAAAGAAGGCTCCTATGAAGATAGTTCCAGTGATTCAAGAAGTCTTTTCCAAGATAAATGTCGATGCTTGTGGACCTTTGCCAGTCACTCCAAGTGGAAAAAGATATCTGTTGACTGCGATGTGCCTATCATCCAAATATCCTGATGCCGTCCCAGTAGAAGATATAACATCTGTGACTGTTGTTGACGCCTTATTGCAAATCTTTAGTAGAATGGGATTTCCAAAGGTTTTGCAGTTAGATCAAGGAAGTTCCTTTACCAGCGCACTCAGTACAACTTTTCTCGAGAAATTCGGAATAAAAGTAGTTCACAGTTCTGTCTATCATCCACAAAGTAATCCAATTGAAAGATTTCATCGAACAGTTAAAAGAGTCTTAAAGGTGTTGTGCTTGGAGTCTGGGAGTGATTGGGAGCAAGCAATATATCGAGCTCTGTTTGCCCTAAGAAACTGTTACCCATGAAAGCACTGGAATTACTCCTGCTGAACTGGTGCATGGCAAGAATCTTCGAACGCCTCTCACTCTGCTGTATGAAAAATGGTTGGACGTGGAAGAAACGGAAGGTGAGCCAGTGACTGAATATGTCTTCTCTTTGATTAATCGAATGAAGCGCTGTCAAGAACTAGCAATATCAAAGATGGAAGAATGCCAGCAAAAGACTTGGTACGACAAGAGGGCAGTAAAAAGAGAATTTCGAATAGGAGACCTAGTACTGATTTTTGCTACATTAAAAGCCACAAGTTAAGCCCACATTGGACAGGTCCTGGAAAAATCCTAAGAAAACTCTCTGAAACCAATTACGTTGTACAGTTGCCTGGTGAGAAAGCAACTTCAAAGGTGTACCATGTGAATATGCTGAAGCCATACTATAAACGACCAGAAGAAATAAATTATTTGATAAGTGATCTAGAAGGAGAAAATGACGAGGAACAAATGGAAATACCTTGTGTGGACTCTAACCCGAATATATTGGACCTTGAAGAGATGTTTCAAGATTACGGCGAAAGTTCAAATATGAATGAGGACCAAATCGCTCAAATGAAGAACCTAGTTTGGAAATATATGAAGTGTTTTTCAAACGTCCCAGGAAAAACCGAACTCGTCATACATGACATTGAACTTAGCGAAGAACAGTCCATCCTTTCAAAGCCTTATCGAACATCGCCAAGACAAAATGCAATTCTGAAAACTGAAATACAGAAGATGCTGGATCTAAAAATCATAGAAATTGGTTTTTCAGATTGTACTTCGCCAATGATTCTTGTAGAAGCACCTGGTAAGGATCCGAGGCCTTGCATTGACTATAGGAACTTGAACAAGATCACAAAAACAAAGTTCTTTCCTCTTCCAAATATAGAAGAAAGAATTGAAATAGTGTCTTCTGCTCAGTACATAACAGTTCTGGATTTGTCTAAAGGCTATTGGCAAATTCCCCTCACTGAGCGAGCCCAAAGACTGGCAGCATTTGTGACTAACTTTGGCACATATAAACCCTTAAGGATGCCATTTGGTCTAAAGAATGCTCCTTACGAATTTAGTAAGATGGTATATCAACTTCTAGAGGGATGCGAAGAGTACGCAGTTCCATACCTCGATGACATAGCGATTTTTTCGAACAGTTTCGCTGAACATCTAAAACAAGTCGATATAGTGCTGAAAAGAATAGAAAAGGCGGGTCTAACCATCAAGCCTTCAAAATGTAAATTTGCTCAAGCGCGAGTGCAGTATCTTGGACATATTGTTGGACAAGGTCTTAGGAAGCCAGCCGAACTAAAAATTGAGGCGATCAAGAACTTTAGCCCACCTAAAAGTAAAACTGAAGTTTGTGCCTTTTTAGGGTTAGCCGGTTACTATAGCCGATACATTCCAATGTTTTCGTCGATTGCTGCCCCTTTAACTGATTCTTTAAAAGGGAAAGCTAGAAAAGGGCCTATTACGTGGACTAAAGAATGTGAGGAAGCATTTGACGAGCTAAAGAACTGTCTTTGTAACTATCCTGTGCTGTACTCACCAGACTACCAAAAACCGTTCATAGTTGAAACTGATGCGTCAGATCAAGGAATGGGAGTAGTTTTGTCCCAGTTGGCAGACAATGAAACTGAAGAACACCCTATTATATACCTAAGCAAGAAATTTACCAGTGTTGAAAAACGATATAGTGTCAGTGAGAAAGAGTGTGCCGCCATTATCTTTGCAGTTTCAAAACTGAAGTGTTATCTCGATGGGAATTTCTTTCAAATTGTGACTGATCATAATCCTTTAGTGTGGCTGAATACTCACGCGAGTTCTAACGCACGTTTAATGCGATGGTCACTAATATTGCAACCTTTTAATTTTGAAGTTATTCATCGAAAGGGAAAACTGCACCAAAATGCAGATGGATTGAGCCGGATCCACACTCTCTAAAAAAAAATTGTATGTATGTTCCCAATTTAATGCTTTTTGCATTTATTTCTATTCATACTTACATTTATTGCTTTTCATATGTTTATTTTAAATTTAGTTTTTTTCGACACTGGGAATTGATAATTTTTGTTTGGCACTTGCCTAGGTTCCTGGAACAGTTACATAACTCATGTATGAACACTAATCATAAACTTTCTCATTTTTCAAAAGTTTCCCCAGGGGAGGAGGAGTCCTGTAACGTACCTGATCCGTGGCCCTCTAGCGGCCACTCTAGAAGTTCCCCGCCGAAACGGAACGAGAACAGAACTTTTTTTCGACTACTGGATGTTATGGACGAATAGAGATGCTTGTGTCCGAAATCGGACTGATTGATTTGAAAAGAACCTTTTTAACATTTTAAATAGATGCTTTAAAATAAAGAAGCTGAAGTAAACTAACTTAAAAAAAAAAAATGTGTTTTTAAATAAATCTTGGAACTTTGAATGTTCTCTTGTTCGTGTCTTGTAATTCGTTACAATGCACATAATTACATACCTAATCGCATTTTTCTCAGAGTGAATAGTGGAAATTGAAAAAAATTCGTTAATTATAAAATTAAATGTAATTGAAAAGACAAGGGGTACGATAATCGAGATTGTAGGAGAGTGGAGGTTGTATGAAAAAATTATTACGGCAATTGAAAAAATTTAACTATTTCATGAACAAATTCTTGATTAAACCCCCGTGTCCGGCTTGGTTAACCCCCTCCGGGATTGCGTTGTGTCTGGATATTGATCTGCGTACACATTTCACCAAAAAAAATTCACATGTTCGGTATTAAAATATAAATGACAAACATTTCTAAAATTTGCCGAATGACTTTATGGTTTGTCAGGAGTTTTGTGAGTCGGCATTTGCGTTGTGTTCGGATTTTGATCTGTGTACACATTTCACTAAAAAAAATTCACAGTTGGGCATTTAAATATAAATGACAAACATTTCTAAAATTTTCAGAATGACTTTATGTTAGAAGTTGTTTTGTCAGGAGTTTTGTGAGTCGGCATTTACGTTGTGTCCGGATTTTGATCTGTGTACACATTTCACTAAAAATTTTACTCTTCGGCATCAAAATAAAAATGAAAAAAAAAAAAAAATTCCTAAAATTTGCCGAATGATCATTTAAAAAAAAAACCTTCTCGCGACGTCTTTGTGCTACTTGAGTGAAACAACTGGTACTGTGATAGTTTATTTGTGTGTTACAAGGTGTACATAAGTAAATTTTTAAAAAAAGGAGTGTGAACATATTTTCTTCCATGTTGGGTTTTTGCTCAATAAAATTTGTTTTGCTGTATCATGCTGCCTCATAAATTATCTGAGTTATTATCAATTGAAATGCATACAGTAGGATTGATTGATTTGCATTTATTAGTTCTAATTTCTAGTCCGTGTTTATAGTATCTGATCAACTGTTATCAAGCTGATTAAATAAGTGATAGTAGTCCATTGCTATTAGATTAATTTTGCTGTTGCCATAATTTAGTTGCTTTAGTTTGCCATGGTTTAATTGTATTCTTATTTAAGATTAAAAATAACATTTTCTAGATTAGTAAACTAAAACCCTCCTGTACAACGTAATATTGGTTGACGTTGAATGAAGTCGAGCTACAGCTAGTCTTTTTTTACAGGAAAGAATCTGTTGAGTATATCTGTAATCAGAACCTTTAAAAAACTTTCTAAAGGCCCGTCCCCACAAATTGTATACATCCAGGGAGTGATCACCTTGGCGACGGATGCTTATTTGAGATAAATTTCTGTTTCATTAAATTTCATTTTTTTTTTTGAAAATTTAAATCGGCATACATCAAGATTAAAATTTCTGAATTACCAAGTTTCTTTTGTCTGATTTTCAAAAGGCTTAAACAATTATTAAGTTCGGATTAATGTTAGGCTTTACAATTTGCTTAAGGCATTCAAATTCTTTGCACAATACTGATCAAACTTCATAATAGAAAACAAAGTTTTTTTTCTATATAAAACATTTATTTAAACACTTCTTCGTGAGAAACAAATTGAGCACATCTTGTTGCACACATAATATTCATAGATCAACAAACACAAGTCATTTATTTTTTGACAGCAGCTACAATCACGTATTATTTAAATAAGATCTAAAATTCATCCAACAATATATTGATTTGAAGACTATAAATTCTAATAACAACATATATTAAATTTACAAAATATGAAGTTAGTAATTTAGAAACTAGGTACAGCTAAAATATATATACTGCTGTCCATTTTCACTTTTGCAGACAATTAAATGCTTTAAAAAAAAAGTTATTTGACACCTTTGGGGGGCATTAAAAGTTTTATAAAAAGTTTTTTTAAAAAAAATCATGGCTTTCTTTGGAATAGAATATTTCACTCTGTGCATTAAAACATGGAACTTGCAAGTTCATACTCTACTAAATCAACACCTGTTCACTTGAGACATCAGACTCGCATCAATAAAATAATTAAAACCACATTAATTAAAAAAATAAGTAGAAAGATAAGCATAACAAGACTCGACAAATCAGGGACTGGTTGTTCCAGTTCCAACAAATGAACAACCAGTTCTGATCAACCATAGGACATTGCTTAAAAAGAAAAGCCACAGGACATTGCTTTGTCTGCAAATAGCTCAAAATTATTCGGATTTAGTTTTAAACTCTATAATTTGCAGACGCATTCTTGCATTCACAGAACACTTTAGCATTTAAAACTTCATGTATGAAAATAAGTTTCATAAATCAAGTTATAAAGCGCGTCCGCGATAAGAATGAGACAATTCGATTGGCTAAGCTAATGTGAGATATTTATAACATGCAAATTTTTTTACTACCAGCAGTAAGTAGAACACGCACAGTTTAAAATAACATATGACTTTGATTGTTGCTGCTGCAATATTCCCCATGCCAGCACATTTATCGAATGCTATTCGAAAATAAATTGTACAATTCTATAATTTTGATCGCAGAAGATGCAAGAATATAGTCTTTAAACATTTTAAAAAGCAAAAAAATTCCAAAAACAACTATACATCGTATTTTAATACAGTACAATGAACAAAGAAACATAAAAATTTCTTGAAATTTCGAAAAAAAAAATCTGGGAAAGACCCCAACTTTGGTATTGAAGGTTAAGAAAGTTGTTGAAAAGAAACCTGATATTTCAGCGCGCTAAATCGCCGGAAATTGAAGTTATCTAAATGTAATAGGCACAAAATCACTAAAGTAGATTTGAATTTAAAAGCTTTTAAGAAAAAAAAATGGTTCCGAAATACATAAAAGATCAAAAACAACGAACACAGAAGAACTGTTTAAACATTTATTGGAAATTGATTCCATCTGGATCAGGACTGAAACTCGTCATTGATGACGAGTCCTATTTCATGTATGATCCCAATGTTGCTGGTGGTAGTAAGTATTACCATTCTGCTTCATCTGATACCGTTCCCGTAGAATATAGAATCAAACTTTAAGACAAATTCACCCGAAAAGTGATGGTGTGGCACGCCATGGATGAGGATGGAAATGTATCCAAACCGTGTTCTTTGAGGGAACTGTGAATGGTAAAATTTTCTTGCAACAATGTATACAGACAGTACTAATATCCTTCATCCTCCAACATCATCGGAAGGAAGTTCTTTTGTTTTCAACAGATATATTACATGAAAGAAGTGACAGAGTATCTGAGGTACCAGAATATTGATTCCATACCCAAGAAGAACAATGCGCCTACCGTCCGACAAGCAAGAGGGATAGAAAATTTCTGCTTAATTATAAATGTAAATATTCCTACGAGAAAAAGGAGTCCAAAAACTTGGCCCAATTCAAGAGGGTATATCATCATCTCCTTAAATCAGTATTGGAAGAAACTGTACAAAATGTCATGGCGACGACTAGAAGAAACCTTCGCAAAATTATACTTAAATATGTATATTCGTCGATTTAAAGTATCAAAAGTAATTAAAAATGTTTGTTAGTCAATTTGATGCAAGTAGCATTCATGTAAGTAATATTTTGTTGAATTTATAAGAAAATCAAGTTGTCTCATTCTTATCGCGGACGCGCTTTATTTATTTGACTTGCGTTTAACCACGCTGACTGCCACAATATAAAACAAGCAGGTGTCTGCAACAGTAAGTATTACCTTGAACCACTTCCACACATGATTTATACACCTTAAAAGCAAAATTGCCAAACAAAACTATCACTTTGAAACTCTTACTTCCAATTTATACTTCTAATAATCAAACTGTGAAAAAAGATTAATGAAAATATCCAAACTTGATTCATATTTTTTTATCCGTGGCAAAATGTATAGTTGGGAAAAATAATTATATCAAATCGTTTTTTCTAAAAATGAAGCAAACTTCTCATACTTTAAAAAAAAGAACTGAAATTTAAATTAAAAATGACCAGAATTTTAAGCAAAGTAGAAAGTGTTCTAGTGAACCAATAAAGAATCCCATTATAATTTTCTTCAAGTTTTTATTTTAAATAAAAGGTTCCTTGTGTCCTTGTTCATCCACAAGAGTTTAAATGAGTTAATTTTTAAAAAGGAAACTGGAACCCTGCCTGACTTGAAGTATCTTTGGGATTCATGGTGTGTGAGACGATTGTAATACCCTCAATTTTTTTATGGTATAAATATAGCGTGGAAGCTAAATAATACAGCCATACAAAATGTGCCCATATTAGACGGACATGAGAAGGGAAGTCAACCTCTTGGAGGTCTCGCACAAAAAGTGAGAGGCAACTCTCATGACCGGTCAAACACCCAAAATACATTACAAAAGCAAAACACATTATTTTCAAGTTTACCTCAAACGAATTGTACAAAATGGCAATTTGCCACAGGCAAGAGAAAAGTCACTGTTCAAAGTAATGGGTACGAGGAAATGTCACATATAGCAATCAATATTAATATGTTAAAAAAAGTAATTAAAATCCAAAAAATTAACATGCATTTTTCAATAGAAAAATATATAAACGATTTTAAACATGAGAGATTCAACAATGCCTGTGAATGACCTTTTGCCATGCACCACTTGCTGAGTGACAGCTTTTTCATTGCCCTACATGCATTATTTTCACACATTCATTCTGTATTCATAAGAAATTACATTAATTTAGTTAAATGTAACTTGGGTATACTCACGAGAATTGGAACAAATGACATTTAAAAAAATCAACATGAATGTAAAATTTAAAAGAGATTAACACTGAAAATTATATAATGAATTTACTTAAGGATAACATAAATAAAATCTTATCTATGCATTCCTGACAACAAGAAAAAAGGTTAAAATAACATTGCACTGCACATTTAAACTATGATCAATCATTGCTAAAATATAGCCACATCATACTAAACTTTAGAATAAAATCAGGATCATGACATATGTAATTGAAAATATATCGAACTGACATTCAATGGAAAAATACATGCTAACACTTAATTCAAAATATTATGCAACAAATTCTAAATTTTACACTACTTAACCAGCTTAACCTTACATACACATAATAAAACACTTTTCAATAACTTCTTTGGAACATATCTGGGAAAATTTCAGATAGAAAGATCTGCATCAACAAAGCTCTATTCCCACAATTTCATAGGTCAATTTCTGTAAATGATTTATGCTATTTAACATCATAAAAAAATAGATAAAAATAATTCAGAACTACAAATATTGTGGATTGTCTAATTCACCCATTGAACTCATTTCAAATGACCCACTCAGAATTTATGTTTTAAAAAAATGCTTCAATAATAAATCTCAACGAGTAACAAAAATAGTGTGTCTATCCAAAAAGGATTATTTTCTATCCAAAAGGAACAGCAGCTGGGACCTTCCGGATGTATTCCCAATCTGAGTCGCATGTTGTCATGAGAAGCCATTTAAAGAAAAATTGACCAACGCAATGGTCCAGTCATATATGCTCTAAGTGAGAGGGAAAAAAATGACACCAAAGAAATATGACACAATATTCAATAAAGATGCAAGATAAGAAACACAGCACTTAATGCGTTGATGAAATACTAAAATAGTGACATATTTCCAGGACACAACATATAAAAGAATCACTCTGTGGCCAGTTTTTGCAAACAGTGGCTTCATCCCATTTCAACAAGACCCCCCATGGTATTTATTGGAAAGCGTTCCAAGCAGATCATTTTGTGACGTGTCACTTCCCACACCAGAGGACTTTCCGCACACAGAGTTGAAAATGGAGCCGCTCCACACAAGGAGAAGACGTCTGTGCCACGCCCCACTTCATGTCCAAGAACTCTTTCATAGAATATTTACCTGCATGTCTACAACAACACTCTGTCACGGAAGGCGTCTCTTCACGATGGACGAGAAATACAGGTTTCCCTTCCAGCGTGAAGAGTGGTGCAGATATCTTTGTTGCTTTCACTGTACGCCCCCCCCCCCCCATCATTAGCCCAGGGTGGTGTGTCAGGGGGTGCTCCTAGGCCATGCTAAAGTCCATGATGTCCTCGTCCCTGGGGGCGGGGAGGTAGGGGTCGGCGGCCATGAGGTGTCCCCCGCCCTCCTCCAGCACGTCGAAGGTGGCGGGGGGCTCCTCCTTGCGCAGGTACTGCACGTGGGGCAAGCGGGGGCGCTCCACGGGGGCCGAGCACGCTGTAAAGGGGGGGAGAGATTCAGTAACAGGCATGGAAAGGAACAAAGGACACCCATCATGCACAGTCATAGTTGCAAAGACACGCATAGGGGTCAGAACGCTATAACTATACAGCTGCAGATGGCATCAAAGCCATCTTAAATGACAGCGGTCTAGGTAAAAAGTTCTGGGCAGAAGCTTTGTTTTATTTCACGTATACCTGGAACAGAGTATGTCGTGGGAATCAAAAAGTTACCCCCTTTGAACTGTTTGGTGGAAACAAACCTTCCGTAAAACATCTTAAGGTTTTTGGAACTACTGCATTTTTGGGTGTACCTAAGCAATTAAGAAAAAAGCTTGACATGAGAATGAGAAAAGGAATAATGGTGGGGTACGCTCAACGTACTCGAGGTTACAGGATCTGGGTTCCAACTGAAAGGAAAATTGTTGAATCTATAAATGTAAACTTCGGTGACGAGAGTAGCAGTGGCGCAGTACTGGAGCCCCGTAATAAAACCGTACATTATTTGTCTGAAGTGTCTGACCAATCTGATTCAGATTCAAGTCCTGATTTAAAATCTGAACTTTCTAGTGATGCAGAATTGTTGGATGAACCAACTTATGTCGCAAGATCCTAACCTGGGTATTACTGAGCAAGCGCCACCAATCCCTTCTCAAAAGGTTTCTTGGTCTAGGGAAGAAGTTCCTAGAAGGAACAGTTCTAGAAATGATATTTATTATCATGTTGATGGTTCTAAAACTAGACTTCATTCACATAAAGGTGTAGAAAATTATTGTCAAGCAAATAATATTCCCTATGATAGAAATAAATTTGATTTTAGTGTAAATAACACTTTTACAGGAAATATAAAATTAGAAGAGACTAATATCAACTTGTTATAATAGTGCTATCAGGACCCCTCAAGCTGACAAATGGCTGGAGGCTATGGAGGACGAAATTTCTGTAATGAAAGATCAAAAAGTCTGGGATCTTGTACATAAAAACCCTAAAAGTAAGGTTATTGGATGCTGGTGGGTGTTTACGATTAAACGTGATGAGCATGGCAACATCGCCAGATATAAGGCACGTTTGGTCGCCCAAGGTTTTAGACAAACTAAAGGAATCCATTATGATGAGGTTTTTAGTCCCGTAGTCAATTTTTCTGTCATTAGGATGTGTTTTTTAATTTTTGTTTGTTTGCTCAACTGGACACATTGTCAGCTTGACATCAAGTGTGCATATTTATATGCTAATTTAGATGAAAACATTCTTATGTCTCAGCCACAAGGTTTTGAGGATCCTGGTAGACCAGTAATCATGTGTGTAAAGTTAATAGAGCCATTTATGGCATTCATCAGTCAGTCGGCCCGTTATTGAAATCATAGTGTTTTAGTGAATAAATTTATAAACTTGAATGGGCAATTGTGTGTAAATCTATGAATGTAGTTTAATGTTATATGTAGAGACATTAATATGTTGCTAAGGAATTAATAAATTCATGCTGATAAATGAATAAACATTTGATCATAATTTAGAAAGCCGCAATCTTGGTGTTGATTGGCAAGATGTAAATTGTTATCATTAAAAATTATAGGATAAGTAAACAAATGTATAGTAATAAATTTCCATTACACATTACCAAATTTCATTGCACGCGTGTCAAATCACATGTCTAATCAATGAAAAAGTTCTGAAAAGTCTAGTACCATATCGAAACATATTGATGCATTGCATATTGCTGGCAGAACCAGACTGATTTGTATGCTGTGAAATCTCTCAATTCATCGAATCTGGATATCTTGGAATATTCTAAATGTTAGGAATTGACAAACTAATTAAATTAACTTCAATGTGATTTTAATATGGTGTTTTAGTGATGCTGATTTCGCAGCAAACAGGGACGATCGAATCTCAATTGGCGGGTTGATTTTGTTCGTAGATGAAGCTCCCATATTGTGGAGGACATTTAAACAGAATTGCGTAAGTCTGTCCACTCTTGAAGAAGAATATGTATCACTAACAGAAGCTGCAAAAGAGTTAGTTTGGATAATACACATGTTAAAATGAGTTTAAAGGTTCAAATGTTTTAAATCTTAATTTTGAAAGCCATTTATATTGTGACAATCAGGCAGCAATAAACTTTTCTAAATCAACCGTTGAGAATCATCGTACAAAACACATAGACATTAAGTACCACTTTATAAGAAATTTGGTCCTGGAAAATCTTTTTAGTTTAGAATATGTCAATACAAAGTTTAATCTAGCAGATCTATTTACAAAACCTTTGCCAAAAGTAGGTTTAAAGACACTTGTGGATAGAATTTTTGTATAATGTATTTGACAATTTTTCTAATGTGTTTTTTCTTTACATGTCTGATTGAAGTCCAGCTCAGGCATCAATATTTTGCTCATCTATTATTGTAACTTGGACTTTCTGAAGAAATTTTTTTTTATTTCTTTTATGAGTGTTGTAATTTTTCATTAAGTAATACAAAGTATAGTATTTCAAAAAAATTATTATGAAATTTTTTCTGGCCAATTTTTGTAACTTACGTTGTCTTCCTATTTACAGGAAAGGCCATTATTGAGAAATAATGATTTAGTTGATTATCCAAAAAAATAAAAATTTCACCTAACTTGCTTTTCTCTAATTTCCGGTAAATATTACGGCAACGTGCCGTTAAACATGTTTTGAAAACAAATCACGTTTATTCACTTCAGCTCATATTAACGACGTTTGAATAATAAGGAGTCGGAGCTGAACGGGTTTGGTTAATTTTAGTATTTTCATAGTTAATCTAATATTATCATAGCTAATCTAATTTATCTAAACCAGTTTTTGGCCGTATTAAATATACTATAATTTTTCCATGTGTTTTTCAATTTTCATGAAGATTATGTAAATGCAACATGATTGACTGGTTGCCGTGTAGATATGTAAATGAGCTATCTATAATAATAAAAGAGTCTGTATGTTTGTCTTCGGATCGTAAAAGACCTACTTATACTGCCCTCAGAAATTCGAAATTTTTAAGATAGATTCTCTTTAATACCAACGTGTGCACCTGAGGCTTAGTTTTTTCATATTTGTTCCATTTTTAGAGAAAATTCGAATTTTCTGAAAAAAATACACCACTTTCGCTCGAATCCGATCATTTTTTCTCTTTCCTAATGCCATCGGCTGAAAAAATTAAATACAACTTTTAACGAAAACATTTAAAATTCAAAATGTTTATTTTTTATTCTTTTGCCATTACTTTCAGAAACTAAATTCATTATTTGAAAAATAATTGACATGTTTCAAGTGACGTAATTCCGCCAGTCTTTATTCCCGGATTTTATTGTGGGTTTATTTGATGATTTTTTCATTGATTTTTCGGTTGACTGCATGTATGCATATTTAAGCAATAAATGTATAGTTAAGATATTACTGAACTATGATGGTTAATAAAGGCCATCGCACTAGAGCTATTAGTGTTTTATGTCTTTATTTTTTCGCCAAATACATTGCCAAACTCGCCAAATTATTAACTAAAATTCGCCAAATAGGCAATTTCTTTTATAAATAATTTATAAGCTGGTCGGTTGTTCGAAGTTCATTGTGTTAGAGCTGTATAATGGGTGTGGGTAGCTATATCTATTTTCTCGACAAATTATTTCCCAAAACGCGCCAAATGAGCTCAAAGGTTTTATGTATTTATGAGGGAATTGTGATGACATTTATGAGTGCATTTTATAGGTATTTTTCATTTTGGAATTTAAGGCAATGAAACGGATTTTATAACTTATAACGAGGGGAAACAATAATAAGTTTATGATCCTATAACAGGGTATATGGTACACATATTTGGAATCTATTTGATATTTTTTTATTCTGTGCGAAGAACGGGTATAAATTTGCTAGTACTATATATACGGCGGCAGGCAATCATGTTGTATCTCTCTTTCTTGTATTCTTGTTTGTAAGAAGTTTGTGCTCTGGGAGCAGTGATGGGTGAAAGTGGCACGTCTGGTTTTATTAACTTATAAATAAATTTCTTTACACTTGAAACAAGTTTTAAGCCTTCTTATTTTTATTAATCACTTAAGAAAAAGCTTACGAGTGGTAGTCATAATAAGTTCGAGCAAGCTTTGCAATTTTTTTATTGGGACTGATATTCGTGACTATCAGTTTTATTTTAAATAAGTCCGAACCATAGAACTTTTGACACTTTTCTGTTGACCATCATCAAAACTAGTTTTGCTAGGTTGACAACTTTTGTTCAACGTTTTATTCTGGTAGGGTGTGAGGTTACAATCAGTTTCATACGTTTGTTTTCTATTTTATTACCGGCAACTGCTAGGAAACCAAGGCTTTAAGAGACAGTTCAGACTGACTGTTCGACAAAAAACTTATCAACATTAGGGTAGCCAGGAAAAGTTTCATGAACACCAAAGGAGGGCTGGGTTATTTTGAAATGCAATCAAGGCTGACCAACCCCTTTATCTCCATCCTGTGCATCTCTAGAGCAGATAAAGACAGCACTAATTATGCATACGAAATTTCATTGTTTTTTGCACCCTGTTGTCATTTTTAGGACAAGAGCGAAGCCTGCAAAAAGTCTGCAGCATGACACCCCTGTACTATGCTACACAAAGGTTAAACAAGAAACTTCTCTCGTGGCAAGCTCACCGTGGTGGTGTTGCGGCTCCTCCTTGACGAGGGCGCTCAGCTCAGAGGGAGTGGAGGGGGTCCAGGTGGGCACCGGAACGGGGAGGCCTTGTGCCTGCAGCTGCAGCTCCAGGTTCTGTGCGGAAAAAAAACAGTCACACACAGGGCCGGATTTCTAAGTAGGCTGTAGCCTAGAGCAGCGAATTTTCGGGGGCGGCAAATTTTACGACCAATTATTTATTTAGTTTATTGTATCACAATTACAGGGGACACATACAGAAATAAGTTAAAACAGAAACAAAACAGTAGATTTAAAATCATTTGGTGACACATAAAAAAACATCAAGTTCGTAAATAAAAGAATTATACAAAACAAAATTAAACTCTCTAGCTATATTGTGCATAGAATCCAACATAGCACAATAGCTGTCATATGAAGACGTCATAAATGAGTTTACTGTAAAAAAATCTCGTAGAAAAAAAAAGATGTGAGCATCATGTAATACAATAGCGTTATAGTAATCAGCAGATAACTAATTTCTGCTAACAATAAGAGTGAACCTATGGATGTCCATATTATCTGATTATATTGTAATTCAAATAAACCTATGTTTACTTTTTTATATTCGTTGTAATAATTTTAAACAGCACACGGCACCCTATTTTGCAGCTAACCAGCTATCTTTCCCTGAAGGGGGAGAATATTGTGATAGGGGCGGCAAATCAATCGTAGCCTACAAGCGGCAATAAATTCCGCCCTGGTCACGCACCACATTCTTTAGAGTATCGCTCAACACAGACGTCAGGCCAGCGCGTGAAAAAGGCTTGACAAAATGAGCCCACAAACAAGGCGCAGAAATGATACATTTTGTAAGAACTTATAACAGTGCATTTAAACATTTAATGCATTCATTAAATTTTTTTTTTACACTTAATCGACATTTGCATGACTAGTTATACATGTATAGTAGTATTATATATAGTACTAGTACTATATATATATTATATATATATTATGTATAGTACTATACTAGTTATACAATATTGTTTGACGAGAAAGTTTTAATATTGTCTTATTTTGCATTGTTAGAAGGAGAGGATGAGTGACCTGTATGCGCAGCAGCAGCTTCTTGTTGAGCTGGTCCATGGCGCGCATGCGCCCCTCCAGATCCGAGATGCGCCCCACCTCGTTCTTCAGGCAGCGCACGTAGTTCACGCTAGCCGTCAGGATGCAGCCCTTGCTCTGGCGCAGGTCGCGCACAAGATCGTAGTACCTGCACAACAAACACATGGTTCATTTATTTTCAAGAAAGCAAAATATTCATAACTATTAGGGAAAACATGACAATTAAGAGTATCAACAGCACTGGCTCCCAAAAAGTCACAGAAGGCCAGAAAAGTATGTCATTTTTTTTTACAAACACAACAAAAATGAATTAAAAGACAATGTTCACAAACAATTTATATGACACAGTTCAACACATATCATACATATTTTTAGAGGGTTGTTTAGAGCAAATGTGCATACTTTGGTAAAAGTCTCTTAAATAATTCACGATGCCAAAAAGTAGAATGTTTTATAAAATTGGTATAATTATAAAATAAATCATCCCCACAAATTAATAAGGTTGAGACAATATTTAATTTTCTTTTATATAGAGAACAAATTGAACTCTTAGGCTGTGCTTGAAAACCAGATTTTTAGTTAAATTTGTACAACTTATCCAAGAAGACCCTTGAGTAAGTACGCCCTAAAAATACAGTTGAATCCCCTTAACGCAAACTAGCTTAACACAAAATTTCGCTTAACATGAACTGAGTGGATTTCCCCGGACTAAAAAGCCTTTAGCTAATGCTAAAAAAATATCTTAAGCGCAATCGCTTTAGGAGAAATTCTGTTTAACCTGAAAAAAAATTCAGAATTTGACTTTTTTTAATTAGTTTCAAATCACAAATTAAACAAACCTTAACAGCAACGAACATTCTAAAAAATAAATTGTCTTCTTTTTCTGAGAAAATTACAAGATCTTCCATAATTCATCAATTTTAATCGGCAGGTGACGAATGACCAATTACATCATAAAAAGCGTAGGTGTTTCTCTACAGAGGTTAAAGAACGTATGAAATTAGAATTGGTTCGCAATTAAACTAATTGATTTTCATTAAAAATGAATCAATTTTTAAAAAAAAGTTATTAAGAAAGCTACACCTTTAGTTTCCTTGCTTCATTTTTAAGGCTACCTATTTCATTAACATATGTTGGTATGTAGTGTTTTCTTATTTCATTTCGTAATTATGCACTATTCTTAATTGCTGTTCCTTAAAAATGTTCCTAATTTCTCTATAGTATTACTACTCCAAATGAACGTCATGATTTAATGCACATAATGCATTATCTTGCTATATTAATTGAATTACTAATTGTATGCTTGTATTATTAGTGTATTATTACATTGTAAAATAATTTTCCATAATAATTTTTAAAATTATTCACTGGTTCAGTGCAAAAAAAAAATTTCTGACAGTTAACATGAAATTCGGTTAACACAAAATGTTTTGGTGCTCCCTTCGAGTTCTTGTTAACAGGGTTCGACTGTAATCACGAAAGCTGGTTCATTATTCTAATATGTGATGTGACAGGATTAAATTCTGACTACTTGTTCAGAAAATATCTTCGACTTTGCGAAAGAAACATGAGAGTGAAGAAAACAACGTAATTATTGGCGAAAATTGGTGGTTTATTAGGTGAAAATTTTACATGTTTCGGTAAGATCGAGGCTCACCAACTTCAGCAATGTGCACAAACAAACTGACAGTGAATGTGATGGCTAGAAGCTGTGTAATCCGGAAACGGGGGTGTAGAGGGAGAGGGAATGTGCGTGGAGAGAAAAAAAGAGAGAGAAAAGTTACTCTGTTGCTAACTCTCATTTCATCTAGCTACTTGATTTGAGCCTATTTTGATTGCCAAAATCCTTCAAAGTGAACAGGGTAATTCAAGATTCCTAAAAAAATTTGATCTTTGTTTCTTAGGAGTTCAAAAGATACATACAGTTCGTTGCTCTTGGGCAGGAGTGTTCTCAGTTCTTTGATTTTACAATCGATAATGTCCCGCCGGTTCCTCTCAACTGAAACAGAGAACATAAAAAAAAATCAAATAAAAATTAATACTTAGGATGGTTTTTTCGCTCTATTGTGGTATAAATATAAGGGAATCAAAAGCTATTCATGTAAAGATATTGAATATACAAAAGCGATATTTAATTTTTACTCGATCGAGGATCATTCTGCCATGCCAAGAATTTGTTTTTAAAGAACATATGCTGTGCACACAGAACTGAAAAACTCATGCAGTTTTTTTTTTGTTGCAGCACAGTTTTATAATGAGTTATTTTATGTGTACTCAAAAAAGGGCGATTTCCAAAAGAGTTGCGAGCAGAGGAGGGTCAGAAGTGTGTGAATGTTTGTACTCACTGCGGTTGTGATTGTCCTTCTTCGCCCTGTCCTTGGCACATGCTCGCTCCTCCTCCGGGAGGGGGGACTGGAGGAGCATCTCCAGCAGATCTGCCTCTGAGTCAAACCCACCCTGCAAGACATCTCATAGGGGGTCAGAAAACAAACAATTGGAGAAATTTTTTGAAACTTTTAGGATTTGAGTTACACTTACATACTAAATTGGAAATATAACATCGGTTCAGATCATACGGTTCATCGGAATTATTCTGATAGTCTTAATTTAATAATGTTTCATTTAGAAAAGTTTTAAGGGTAGTCGGATGGTTCTATCTTGCCCATGTTAGTTTTACTAACTTTAAGGACATTACACAATATGAGATATCATTATGAATTTTTTTACAGTTTGTTCCTTACATATAGCTCTTTGATTTAAACTGAGGATATTTCACAGTATAAAAAAATAGTTTTACAGTGATTTTTTTAAAAAATATGTACAGTAAAACTTCTTGGGAGCAACCACCCTCCGTTCTGAGGAAAATCGGCCGTTGAGGGAGGGTGGTCTCTTTGAGAAGTACCATCACTGAGCTGCTTAAATATCCAAATCAATTTTATAAACAATGGTTTAGGAGTAAAAATCAAGAAAAGTATTCAATCTTCATCATTTTATTTATTTATTTTAATTAATATATACAAAAACAAGCTGCAATCTTTTAAAATAAGAGGACATTTCTACTTGTTTCATTTTTTGTTTTTTCGGAAATTACTTTATTTTCCAATTTGTCTTTAAGTTCTGCAAAAAGATTATTTATAGAAACGTCTTTCATGTTTTGAAAATTTGACATTATATAATCTATTTGTTTTAATGCTTGTTGCGCTGTCATCGTAGGTTCAACCGTCTGTTGAAGGATGTCATCAGATGGACTTTCCCCTTCAGATTCGGAATTAGTGCCTATAAAAGGCAAATTATATGTGTCTAATATTTTTTAAAAAATAGTTCAAGTATAACGATTAAAAGAGAAAAATTTTCACATTTACCTTGGGCAATAGCATTCTGTATTAGGCGCTCTTCCGAATTTTCTTCGAGATCATAAAAGCATTCTAGGGCATCCTCGCACTCCAGATCATACTATATCCCAGCAAGTTGTGAAAGTTCCTATATTTCACCAATAGCATCAGAGTTATCAAAAGAAAGAAGAATCTGTTTTTCCAATTCAGAATTAGTGAGTCCACAACTCGCAAAACATCTTATCACTAAGTCGGCATCCAAGTCCTTCCAAGCTCGTTTGGTCCATCCCACGGCGTCAGCAACTGTTATTGTTTTAGCAAGCTCAGTCGCACCTTCACTTTCGTCTATTCTAGCAATTATCGATCGCAAAACGTATCGTCGATATTCAAACTTGAACCATTTTATGACGCCATGGTCTAGGGGTTGAAGTTTGGAGGTGGCGTTCGGCAGAAGAAAAAAAAGTTTAACATTTTTCAACACAGCTTGATGCTTGTGGCAGGTTGCATTGACTAAAATGAGGAGCACGTTTCTTTCTTCTCTCCTAATTCTCTTATCCAAATCTACAAGCCACTACTAAAAAATTGCAGAAGTCATCCAGGCCTTGCGGTTTGACTTCCACTGAACACCAAGCTTTGCTATGTCCTTTCCTTTAAAACATTGCGGGTTCTTGGACCTCCAAATCATTAGAGGTTTCGTTTTTTCCCCTGTTGCGCTCACACAAAATGCTATGGTCATTCTTTCTTTAGCTATGTTTTCCCCACCTTGGAGTCTGCCGACTGGAGCATCATGCTCTTATTAGGGAGAGCACGGAAAAAGGTCCAGTTTCATCCATATTAAAAATGTCACAGTCATCGTATCCGGCTAAGAGAAATGGAAGTCTTGTTTGATAGTCATCACAGACATTCTCGTCCACATCGGCAGCTTCTCCACACAATGCTTGGAACACAATATTGTTTCTAGTCCTAAACTTGTCGAGCCATCCATTGCTTGCGTTGAAGTCTTTTACTCCTAAGGCATCTGCTATCTCCAAGGCTTTTTCTTTCATTAGGGTTCCGCTTATTGGAATATTTTTAGTCCGGGCATTTTTAAACCATTCCAAAAGCGCTTCGTTAACGTCTGGAAATTTTTCTGTCGTTAACTTTCTTTAATGATTTTGTTGATTTGAGTTTTTCCACAGTTAAATAAATCCGCTAACTTTTGCTCCGATTTGCCTTTTTCATGCAACTTTATCACTTCAATCCGCTGCTCCAAACTTAAAATCACCCGTTTCTTAGACACGTCGAGAGTTCTTTAGCGTAAATTGCAAATGAATTTTTTGATAACTGATGCAGTACCCACCTCTATCCTTCCCCCCCTCACCCCTTTCTAGACCTAATCCAGCCCCTTCCACAAACATAAGATGGCCAATCAATAAGATTGTCCACATGACTTTTCACTAGTATTCTCCCCATTTTGTGAGGTTCTTAACTCTTTGCCTTCGGCGATAGCCCCTAATTGTGTGAGTGTCACAACCCTAGTGATTTGTTTTTGAAGGGCGTTACTTCAGCCAGGGATGTTAACATACATAATAGATGGCCCTACCTTGCAATTGTTAACTGCATAGTTAAGTGAAAGAAGCTTCTTAGCGACAACTCGGACAATTCGAAGAAGGGTCTTTCGAAATATCCCTTTTAATAACAACGAGGGGAGAAGGAGGGGCTGAATTTGTTCCGACATTTTAGGCTGGTAAAATCTTCTGCATTAACAATGGTTGAAGGCAGTAACGGATTTCTAAATAGGCTAGCTAGGCCAGAGCCTATGGCAGCAAATTTTCGTAGGCGGCAAATTTTCTTCGACTTCCGCAAAATTTTCCATACTCGGCTCCGGCTCCCCCAAGAACTTTAAAATGAAATTTTAATAATTAAATTTTAAAAAATTTCCCTCCCTTTTATTCTTTTATATAGCTCGTTCTAAATAACTTTATTGTTTTGAACTTATACTTATATTGAACTGTTATGCTACATGCTAGTAAGTTTTATAGGTTCTTTAATAATTAAAATTACTTTCTCATTCTTCACAGAGTTTTTTACGCTTGAAAATTATAAACTTCTGATTAACACAAGAATTATTAGATTTGGTCCTTTCCCACCAAAGGAAATTTCTGCGACTGCGTTTAATAGTTTTAAAAATACAATTATAGATTTTCCCAAAGGATCAGTAAAAAAAAATGGGTTGCATAGTTGCATTTGATGGATTTAAAAACTCGTTTTTTCCTAATAGTTTTTCACAAGGTTGTTACATTTAAAACTTTTGGTTTAAAACACTCCATTTAAAACGATGCTTAAAATTTTTTTTGTTTATTTCTTTCAGTCATAAATTTCTTGCATGAATTCAGTAATATTTGTTAAGTTTTTGTTCACCTGTTCAGTAATCTTAATAAAAATAACTTTCGAGAAAAAAAAACTAGCTTATTTCCTATTTTATTGCCAAACATTTAGTTTTTTTTAAGATATATACTATACTATATAGCTATAGAATAAGGTGGGGGCAGAGCCCCGCAATTCTCAGTATTTTTAACATTGTGGTCGAAAGGGGGTAGATAATCCCTTTGGGGAATTCCTTAAGTTTTGAAGCGGTTTTTTTTTTTGCCCCGTTTCACTTTATTTTGAAAAACAAGCCTATTTATGTTTAGAGACATATTGAGGCAATTCTTTTAAAACGCAACTGAAGTTTAAGTGCTCTAATACATTGGATTATTTGTTAGTATTTCACCTCAAGCCCTATTTTATGTAGCATTAAAGTAAGAGATCAGAAAAATTACATCTAAATGATGAAAAACATACTTACAGCATTTTTTAAACTTAATTAATTTAGTAATTTAGGGGCACGAACTTTCATTGAACAATGGGTTACAATGAGACAAATCAACCATTGGTGATCAACTTTTGAATCGATTTTTACCACCACCTACCGACCCTATAGGCAGCAATTTTTAGTTCAGCCCTTAGGTGGCACATTTGGAAATCCGCCACTGGTTGAAGGTCATTAAAAGGACAAAAAGGGTAGACCATGTACAGTAGCGGCGGGAAAGCTAGATTTACTTCTTGGAAAAGTGACCCCCGGATGCGACCTGAAATCTGGTCGTAACTGGAGGTATGTCAGTTTAAATCAAAGAGCTATTAATGGGTAAGAAATAATAAAACAAAACATGTTGATATCTTTTATAGTTCCCGAGAAAAATGTTCCTAACTGTTGAAAAACCTTATATTTCAGGAAACGCAAAAGAAAAGTAAGGTATAGGTAAGAACTGATATACAGAGTTTCTGAAAAATGCTTATAAAAAGAAAACCACTAAACAGAAATCAATAATCTTGGTCTTAAATTAAAGCTATAGATATGAGGATTAAAATTAAAAGAAACAGAAAATCAAAATTTTTGACCCAAACACCCTCCCCTTAACCTCCAAAATTAACATAAAAATATTTTATTGATGTGTTACACTTGAATAAAATTTCAGCTTTACTTTATTATATTAGTTGCACTCATATTTACCTAATCAATTTATTTTTATACAACTAAAACGATGTGGATACATAAATCATGTCCGATGGACACACGGACATGATGAAAGCTTAAATAAGGTCTCACAGACACAAATGTTTTAAGCTTTTGAGAACGAAACATGGAAACTCATCTTATATAACTTATTTCTTTCTATAAATAACAAATTTATGGGTTCAAATCATTGGTTTACCTTCTTATATCTTGACCACAGAAATTACGCTCTGATCTTGTCAGAAGCCTTTTTTACTTTTAACTTCAAATTATTTTTTATCTACTGCGGTATTCAAACTATCGACTTGAATACTAATAAGACTGAAACAGTACTGCTGTCATTTCTAAATTTTTATACATGCTAAATAATATGTTGTCCTCGAATATGACGAAAATCTGTGGGACAGTTTATTTTCACAGAATTTATGTATTTATATTCTCTATAATGACTATTTTTTTGTGTTTTGTTGGTTCATGTAATGCAGATTTGAATAAAAAAAACATTTATTACAAAAAATTGGGATTTAATTTGGATTTACTAACCAAAACAGTCTACAGTATTCGAATAGATTTGTAATAGTATGTAGACACAAATTTTTATACAAAATTTTTTATATTTATTCAATGTTAGTAGGTAGTTAAACATTCTTTTCGTTAAATTAATTCAAATGGAAGCTTTCTTCATTTGAAAGATATCTTGAAGGGAAATGGTTTTATACATTTTGTGAGGAATGACAGGAAGTATCCAACAATACTGTTTTTTCTTGGTCGATTATAGGATAAATATACTGTATAACTCTTGTAAAAACAACTTATTTCTAAAGCAGTCTTTGAAATCAAATGCGCTGTGATGAGAAACATGAAAAAGCAACCCAACAGATGCCATTCCAATGTGCCACTTACCGTGTCCACAGAAAGGGTGAGGCTGGGTTCCAGCAAGTTATTTGCAACAGAGTCGGAGTAAGAGTTCTGGTTTGGAGTCAAGATATCTTGAAACTAAAAACATAAAAAAAAAATATTATATAATATAAATATATATATATTAATTAAAAAAATAATATTTGTTTCGGCGATCAAATTGCACTTCGTTTAATTTTTAACAAACAACCAGAAAGTGTATAGAATGTTGCAGGTAAGGTTTTTATTAAAAGTAACACAAATAAGGATGAAAAATCAATTTTTTTTTAGGTTGGGGTTTGACAACAAACGCATCTCTTTCTACAACCAATAATTTTTATTCCACAAAAGCACTTTTGAGAAAGTAAAATAACTTAGTTGTTTACACAGAAATGAAGTATGGCTCCAGGCCTCAACTGGTTCCGGACTGTTTGTATTCCTGTGCTGTATTTTAAAAAATAGCATGAGCATAAATAAAATGAAAGGTACACTATTCATTATTATTAGTAGTGATACTAATAATAAATGGTATACATTTCTGATTACTGTAGGGATTTTTGGTGCACCCCGATCACTCTTTCTCACCTGCAAGCGAGTTAGAGGAGAGCGCTGGATTAAGAGACATTGGAAATTTGGACTTAAGAGAATGTGTGTTGTTGTAGGCCTGTGTGCTTGTTTTAAGAAATAAATATATTTAGAATGTTAATGTTACTAGACTTGTATAGGTTTTAAAACAAGTAGGATTGTAACAGAATATGTCCTTTAACCCGCTTCCACACAACAGTTGTATTTAATAGGTAAAAAGGCGCCAAACACAGCATTAATTCTATAATTAACATTTACATGCTAAATTCGGCTGGTTTCATTTATTTTATTTCGAAAATTCAATAATTATTACTTATCGTTGCAAATTAATTAATTCAAAATTAAATGTCATTCGCTTTAATTGAAAACATTAATTTAATAAAATTAAATTATTAAATTTTGACTATTAAAGATAAATTTCGATTTTAAATAAATGTGAATTTCATTTATAAAGGTATCTATGTAAATGAGTTAAATTTGGACATTTTCAATATAGTATTCGAAAATTTGATATTATGAGTTAATTAATCAAATTAAGTTTCTACTTGTTGATAATGGCCATGGTGATTTAATTAAATAAAAATGGCTTCCATGCTTTTTAATGACATTAAATTTGGCAGTTTTTAAATAATTGAGACTTCGAACAAATTTTTTGATAACTGATGCAGTACCACTTATCTTCTCCTCACCTTTAGAACTAATCCAGGCCCTTCCACAACTTAGATAGCCAATCATAAGATTGTCAAGACTTTCATATATTCTCCCCTTTGAGGCTACCTTGCTTGACTACATGCCCATAGGGTAAGTGAAAAGAAGCATTCTTTAGCGCAACTCGGACAATTCGAGGAGGTCTTTCGAAATATCCCTTTTAATAACAACGAGGGGGCACGTTGGCTGAATTTGTTCCGACATTTTAGGCTGGTGAAATCTTCTGCATTAACAATGGTTGAAGGTCATTAAAAGGACAAAAAGGGTAAACCATGTACAGTAGTGGCGGGAAAGCTAGATTTACTTCTTGGAAAAGTGACCCCCGGATGCGACCTGAAATCTGGTCGTAACTGGAGGTATGTATGGTCCGTTCGAGAGGTATTTTTAACATTAAGCATATAGGGGAAAAAATTGGTTCCTTGAAAAATTGCCCGTTTGCAAACGTGGTTGCTTAATAGAGGTGGTCTTTTGTAGAAGTTTTACTGTATTTAAAAATATATATATATCCGATTTAAAGTTAGATAATTTTTTTAAGCAGAGATATTTAAAATTCCTCAGTTTAAATCAAAGAGCTATTAATGGGTAAGAAATAATAAAACAAAACATGTTGATATCTTTTATAGTTCATGAGAAAAATGTTCCTAACTGTTGAAAAACCTTATATTTCAGGAAACGCAAAAGAAAAGTAAGGTATAGGTAAGAACTGATATACAGAGTTTCTGAAAAATGCTTATAAAAAGAAAACCACTAAACAGAAATCAATAATCTTGGTCTTAAATTAAAGCTATAGATATGCGGATTAAAATTAAAAGAAAATCAACATTTTTGAAACGGGGAAATGGTTTCATAACTCTTGTGAGGAATGACAGGAAGTATCCAACAATACTGTTTTTTCTCGGTCGAATATAGGATAAATATACTGTATAACTCTTGTAAAAACAACTTATTTCTAAAGCAGTCTTTGAAATCAAATGCGCTGTGATGAGAAACACGAAAAAGCAACCCAACAAATGCCATTCCAATGTGCCACTTACCGTGTCCACAGAAACGGTGAGGCTGGGTTCCAGCAAGTTATTTGCAACAGAGTCGGAGTAAGAGTTCTGGTTTGGAGTCAAGATATCTTGAAACTAAAAACATCAAAAATAAAAACATTATGGAGAAATTCAATGCAATTCATTCTCTTTCACATCAAACAGCACTAAATGAGAGTAAAATTTTGGTAAGACAATCCAGATTCAATTTCAACTAAAAATAATTCAGAACAAACTTTCTTGAGTCATACTCAGAGTAACATATAGTTTGTTTCTGCGATCAAATTGAACTTCGTTTAATTTTTAACAAACAACCAAAAAGTGTATAGAATGTTGCAGGTAAGGTTTTTTATTAAAAGTAACACAAATAAGGATGAAAAATCATTTTTTTTTAGGTTGGGGTTTGACAATGAACGCATCTCTTTCTACAACCAATAATTTTTATTCCACAAAAGCACTTTTGAGAAAGTAAAATAACTTAGTTGTTTACACAGAAATGAAGTATGGCTCCAGGCCTCAACTGGTTCCGGACTGTTTGTATTCCTGTGCTGTATTTTAAAAAATAGCATGAGCATAAATAAAATGAAAGGTACACTATTCATTATTATTAGTAGTGATACTAATAATAAATGGTATACATTTCTGATTACTGTAGGGATTTTTGGTGTACCCCGATCACTCTTTCTCACCTGCAAGTGAGTTAGAGGAGAGCACTGGATTAAGAGACATTGGAAATTTGGACTTAAGAGAATGTGTGTTGTTGTAGGCCTGTGTGCTTGTTTTAAGAAATAAATATATTTAGAATGTTAATGTTACTAGACTTGTATGGGTTTTAAAACAAGTAGGTTTGTAACAGAATCTGTCCCTTAACCCGCTTCCACACAACAGTTATATTTAAAAGGTAAAAAGGCGCCAAACACAGCATTAATTCCATAATAAACATTTACATGCTAAACTTGGCTGGTTTCATTTATTTTATTTTGAAAATTCAATAATTATTACTTATCGTTTGCAAAAATTAATTTATATTTCAAAGAATAAATATGTAATATTCCTCGCTTTTAAATAGAATGAAAATATTTCATATCAACATACAAAGAATCTCGTAGTGAAATATATTTGACGTCATTTCCAACTTAATTATGTCGCAAAAATAAATTTATTTTAATTTATTGTCTAAAAGAGTTAAAGTTTCTCGAGCGATTGTTGCGAATGGCAATGGTGATTTAATTTTAATAAAAATGGCTTCTTATGCTTTTTAAATGAGCATTAAATTTTGCAGTTTTTTAAATAATTGAAGTACTTCGAATTCACATTTTTTTTTCTGAGATTTTCAATGCCTTTTAATTTCGATGCTCTGAATTTTTTGACGTATTGCACTTGCCTGTAGCATTTGTAGTTTGGGCTATGAAAGTAGGTAATGGACGGACTGAACGATTATAATACCTTCCACTTTTTACGTGATATACATAGTGTGGAAGCTAAAACCACATGACTCGCAGGTAACAGCTTGGATTAGCGGGGCAACACAGCCTTCAGATATTTAACATGAAACATAGTTGACATTTTTTTTAATACACCCATAGAACAGAGTAAGGCACAATATCATGATTATAACTATAATAAAATGTCCAATTTAGTAAAAAAATATGAAAAACGTATTTACCTTTCTGAAACAAACTAGATGGCAGTTTAACTTTTTCACATGTTATTTGTGTTTTTGAGCTGTGAAAGTAGTTGACCACAACAATTATAATACCTAACATTTTTACTTCACACTTTAAAATTTATAAACATATTTTGGAAGCTAAAAAATGAGTGTGATACTAATTAATAACTAGAATAGTATATTGTTTTATTTAGCTATTTTATTTTCAATATGTTTTTAGATTTTTGGTATTAAATGCTAGTAAGAATACAAACGTCATTTGTGGTATTGCCAAAATTAGAATGATATTTTTTTTTACATGAAATGAAAGGCAATGTTACCACCTTTCCAAAAATGTAAAACAATTTAAGATTGGATCATTTTATGAAGAGAAATTAAGAAACAAATCTTTTTCCAACGCTAGGACCGAAGTTACCCTCCATGGCCAAAGATACCTGCTTCGACGGTATTTAAAAAACAACACACATCTAATGTATCAGACATGCAGAGTTTTCCAAAGCAAGGAAAGTGCCTACCTCCGTGCTTGCTGCGGAGGCGTGGGAGGATCCCGGGGAGGGGTCCACGCTGCCCCAACCCGAGGACTGGGAGAGGTACTCGCGCACCTGCTGCTGCTGGATCTCACGAACGTGGTACGGCGAGGGGTTCTCCAGCTTCGTGTGCACCTGCAACAGACATTCAGAACTGTACACAACACGCTATGGCCTTTCCTTAGAAATGCCGCTGCGGAAAGCCCCCATCATTTTCTTGTACGAA
This sequence comes from Oedothorax gibbosus, assembly GCA_019343175.1. Classification (NCBI taxonomy): domain Eukaryota; kingdom Metazoa; phylum Arthropoda; class Arachnida; order Araneae; family Linyphiidae; genus Oedothorax; species Oedothorax gibbosus. The sequence continues at coordinate 12,303,164 of CM033278.1, forward strand.
TAATGAGGAAAGAAGCAGCTACTCACTATGGCAATCCAATGTGTTAGACATTCCTTTGGCTAGAAAAAGCAATTGACGTCTTTCGATTCAAAATTTCAAATTGTAAAAGTATAACCCCTGTTTGCATTCCTACACATGAAACACCATAACTGTATCACGTCTTTTCATAAGCTCTTTTTGAATATATCTTTTCTACACCATTTCAAAAGTTAGCCAAGTTCTTAATCGTACCTCAAACACAAATGCAAAGATACTAAACCCATCTCCTTAAGAGCTTTCCAACGTAAATCCTAATTTTACGGGGTCAGGTTAGGTTGATAAAGACCACACTAGAGCGACATAAGGGTCGTCACTTAGAACCACAGTCAAGTAATGCCCCCCAACACATTTTTTTAGGGCGGCATCACGACTTTGAAACATAATTAACATACTCCCTCTTACATGGGATATTGTTTTGGCTGCACGGGCCCTTTAGAAGTAAGCAGTTATCATGCAGATCTGATCCTGGGACCTTCCGCATGCCAGGCCCCTTCATTTTACTCACCATGAGCACCTGCTTGGGGATGGGGACCTGCACGTTGAGGGGGCTGGGCTGTGGGAGGGGCACCTGCATGGTCGAGGTGGGCGAGGCAGAGGGCAGACGCTTCTTCTCCTCCAGCTGCAGCAGCTGCTCCCGCATCAGCTGCTGCTTGAACGACGTACGGCTCAGCATGGCCACAGGGACAACCAGGCGTCTGAAACACAAGTCACATGGGTACATTCTTATTCAACAGAAAGTGCATACATGGGTAGTTGTATCATTTGTATAAGCAAAAGAAGGAGCTGGAATCTGTTTGAAACGTGTTTGGGTAGAAACAAGTAAAACTACTTTTTACTTCTTATTGAATGCTTGTAAATACAACAGGATTTTTACGAATTATTGCACAAGGAGGAAATAAGGAAATAATGTTCAAACCAACATCAAAGAAGAACGGAAGCAGCTTGTGGGTTTTTAACCAAAGAAAATGGATGCAAATCTCCCAACTATAGACCAAAAAGACCCTGATGTTCAAGGGACCATGAAAAAGAAACATACAGCTGCTACACAATTACCTCAACAGTGAATTAACTTTAGCAGGAGGGCAGTTCTGAAAATTAGGCTGGCTGAATTCAGCCAAAGAACAACTGCTAAGAAGGTCATATAATATTTACTATACTGCAAAAAGTTGTAAGTGGGTCTAAGATGGGGATTGTTGGATTGTGAGCACACAAGTGCAGCAAAAGGATCCTCATAGTCAAGAACGGGAAAGATACAGCTACTGTGAAAGCGTTCATAAATTACGCGATGTGTTTAGGGAGAGGGGGTCGAATATCACAAAATCTCACGCAGGAGGGGGATGACGTCAAATGTCACTTTATTTTTCCCTGCAAAAAATCAACGTAAAATTGCGATAAAATAGTTAAATTCCAGTAAAATATGTTTCTGGACTTAAATTTGGTAAAAATCTTGCATGATAATATTTATCGTTGCTTTCGGAACCTTATTCCAAAACTATGGAGCTTTATAAAAACTATTTAAAATTCATCAAATAAAAAAATACAAATCTTCGAAAGTGTCATACGAGATGTTTTCTGACATCCCTCCCCTTATTGAATGCTTGTAAATACAATTAGGATTTTTACAAATTATTGCATGGAAATAAGGAAGGAATTTTCAGTGGAGGAAGCTTGAATGCTTGTAATACAATAGGATTAATGGATAAACTCTAGTTTGGTCAAATCAACACCGGCTTAGAGCTGCACTTAGTTTCATAGTTTGAAACAGCGGTCAAATGACGAGGCCAACACCTGAGCTAGCACAACAACATCTTGACTTTGAACCAGGGTTTTAAAAAAAGTGTTTTCTTCCCCTTCTTTTGGCTTAAACCTCATTTTTCTGTTTTTGAAATCCTATTTACCTATTTATTCAACACACGAAATTAACAAGTGGCGAGAAGCTTACCTATGGGATTAGTTGGAATATTTATAAACAGCCTATAATTAAAAAACAAAATTTTCTAAAGTTAAAAAAAAGTATACATTTAAGTTTATTTGGCATACTTTGTTCAGGAACCCTAAAAGAGTAGTTTAAAAAAAAGAAACTAGAACTCATACTAACAAATAAAAGAATTGAACATCATAGAAACAAAAAACATAAAAGAAAATTAAAATAATTTGAATAAGAAAAAAACAGCTGTTTTTCTGGCAAAAAAATTGTTCAAAGATCTAGAAAAATGTGTGCCTCAGTGTTTCTGTCGGATTTTGGCTACATTTTTTTTATAGAAAAAAATTTGGTTTAAATCATGGTTAAAAATATGGTTTAAAACAAATGTTTTTTATAAAAAAATAATTTGATTTTTTTATCTTTCTTTTAAAGATTTTTTTTATTATCTAGAATTTAAATTCTTTATGGTGGTTTGGTTAGGTATACCAATTAATCTTATTCTGTAAATTAGTGTTTTACTTCACACCAAACAACTGAATTAACTTTTATAAAACTAACGTAATGACACAAAACAGTAATGACACAAAACAGTAATGACACAAAACATTTCTCCTCACGATGTTGTTTAGATCAATGGTCGGCAACCTTTTTCGTCAAAAGGGCCAAAACATTAACGTTTGAAAAAATTTTGTGACAGTCTGGGACACACCAAATTTGTGAAAGGGAGAAGAGAGTGAGATGATAAAAAACAATAAACATAGGTTTAACGTAATTATTTTTGACAGAAAAACGCATGTGAAGTGTGCCTTTGCTTTTTAATAAAAAATATATCGATTGCACCAAAACAATTAAAAAATAATAATTTGAATCAGGAAATAATCTAATTCAGAATTGAATTAATTGTTCAAAACTTGCTAAAAAGGGATACCCAAAAAAGTGTAAAACAAGGGTTCAAGTTTTCGAAATTAGCTAAGAAGTCGAAAGAGCAGTCAAAATTTAGGAGCGAACGAGTTTGCTTGCCATAATTTAAACCCAATGGCTTTTATTTCTGTTACCAAAAACGTATTTTCTAGACTTTTTAGTTATTATAAAGCAATTTTTTTACACTTTTTTTTCAGTAATATTTTTTCCATTATTTTTTTTCCGTTACACATGTTTCACTTCTTATAAAACAGCTTGGTATTATTTTATAACTATTTTATGGAAATTAGGACTTATTGAAATATAAAAATTAAATTTTTAAGATTTATTATTTTAATGGCACTACATCTATAATTCACTAATGACCTTTTACTTAAATGTGTCAAAATTATGCGACTTAATTTTTTTATTACCACCGCTTATTTATACTGTTAACTACTTAACTTAAATAACCATTAGAGTGGGAATTTAGTGCAATGTTAATTACGATTGGCCAGGGATGCAGAATATGTCCGATCCGGCGATCCTAGATCGGGGGAAATTTTAGCCATCTGGGGAAATTTTGTGGAAAATATTCAATGTTTTTCGTTTTTAACAATGTATTACAAAATTCCCTGACCAGCCGTTCGTTTTCTGTTTTAATACCTGACCGTTAATTTACTTTTTTGTTCTAACTAATCAAAATAGCAGTACCGCTCTTGTCTCCTAAATTCAGCATGTCATCGGGCGTTGATCGCATCCGTACCCTATTCCCCCCCCCCCTGTGTCAAATAGCGTAGCCATCACCAGCTACTGTACAGATGGTCGAAATCAGGGTTCGATTTAAGTAGTATCGCAATTTGCGATGCAAATTCACCGAAACAGCAATAAAATAATCAACTGATTTGCTACAACTGCAATGCACTTTTTTTTTACGATTTTTACTTTTTCTTCGCACCGTACCATTTTTACGGTCCGTAATTAGGTGAAACTAAACTTAAACTTCAATAAACTACAGGTTAAAATAACAGATTTTAATAATGAAGATAAAAATTTCAATCAAAATGGGAAGATGAATTAAGATTAGGTTACACTAAAGATGTCTTCAAATCTTGGCCAGCCAGTGCAATCTCCCATTAGAAGAGGAGTCCAATAATGCTTTCCTGATTTGCTTATTTTGCTGCCTAGTAATTTTCACAAAATCTACCGATGACGTCACATTGCATCAGAATGATTGACAGTTCTCTGGTTCTGCGTGATCGGAAGAGTATCTCGTTACTTTTGTAGCTCCAGTTCAGGCCAAGTCGGACGACCAGGATATTTTTTCTGATCAAGTGTCCTACTCGCGGCGTTCTTGAGTAGTGATCACAAGAACAGCAGGAATGTTAAAATACTTTTTGTTTTACATTTGAACCTTTTTTTCAAATTTTTAAATGGATTGGGGGAAATGTTGGGAGTAAAAACATTTTCTGCACCCCTGCGATTGGCAAGAAAATTGGCTATCCGAATATGAGCTTTTTGCTCATCTAAAATACAAATGAAGACCATAGTCCTGGACAAATCAAATGACATGAAAAGAGGTTTCAAATATTAAATTAAGGTTTTTTTTCCAAAATGAAAGCGGTGTTTTCATTCAAGTAGAATGAGAAACAAAGGAAAAAATATTTTGACTGTGTTCATGTCATGTTGTTAAAGTGTGTATGTTAATGTGTTCAAATTATTTAGACTGTGGCGAGGATATAAACTGGCTCTTGCCCATTTTTATATCAAATGACACTATACACGAATATACTCACTTTTTACGAAAATCCATGCCATTTTTGTATGTTGAATCCCTTACATTGACATTTAACAACGGCTCATTTTTAACTTTAATCTGAGGTTAATGAAAGCGTCCAACAACTCCTGCCCTTGAAACACTCCGAAAAAATGACTGTTCCAAAGTTCCATGTCCAAAATATAGTTTGGGAATTTCATCATGCACACCCTAGCAGAACAATAGGTCAAAAACAGAGTGTCTGCCAAAACACTTTGTGGTGGTGGAACTTTAAAAGCTTGCACCGTGGTAATCGGAAGGACAATGGTAGCCATGTTACAAGGAAGCACAACAAAAATATATACAACCATGCAAGAGTAAATAAAGGCAAAATTTATTTTAAATGTATCTAATCTAATTGGGATGGCTCCTCAAGCATTGTGCTTCCAGGTGTACTTTAAAGAGATATTTTTCTTAAAAGAACATTCCATATTGATTAATAAGGAAGGATATTAAAAAAGTCTTTTTAAAGTCGAACTTAGAGATCCTGAAGTTCAAACAACAGTTTGGGTGATCTTTGAAACTGAAAATCAACTGACATAAGGTAACATATTTTGATTTGTCATTTTTCAATTTAAAAGAATGAAACTGCAGAAAATGGTAGAAGATGTATTTGGATTAAGAATAACACAATTAGAGACCGAAATATATTCACAATGTGCACAATGGATTATCCACTGTTTTTAACGATCCCCATGAACAAAAATGTAGCCGATAATTGACTATTTCCAAAGCCGCCCGACATGTTCCAATCTACGCACGCAGCACACTCGATAAGACAAGCTAACAAGACAATTTCCTCCGCCATTTCACTCGAGTCCTTCCCCTTGAAGTTAAATAGAATTATAATGGAAAATTCAGATTTAAAGAATTGAAATGTATACCTATTTACAAGAAGTCTTCGTTGTGCATAACAACAGCGTCTGTGGGATTGACAAGGTATTGCCGGTATTGCACAATCTCTGACCGATATTACATCAAAACAAAGTTTCAGTTACGGGAACGATTGACAATGCTTCGGGTTTGATTTGTTTGGAATTTACTCAAAGGGGCGCGGATACACGCCTGCTGAGTAGGAATGGGAATGATTCCCCTCCCGCGTCGAATCGAAAACATTTATCAATATTTTTTTCTTCTATTCCTAATTTCTAAATACTAAACATATTTTTAATTCGTCATAAATTTCTGGAGGGAATTAGGAGGGGAAAAAAAGTGCTTGCCAAACATTTCAATAGTTGACTACTCAAAGTTGCACTACTCAAAAATTTCATTCCTCTTGAGAGACGTCATTTGGACAATCGTATGAAAAGTGACGATTCGAGAAATTATAATAACCCAGATATACAAATAAAAAGAAAGAATAAACAAACATTCATGAGAGAAAGGAAGACAAAGGCAGTGTGTCTGACCTAGCCATAGATATCATAGACCTAGCTTTCTTGTTGGGGGCGTCGGTGGCCGGGTGGGTCGGCGGCCTCTTGAGCACCACCTGACGAGTTTCGAACCGCACAGCTTTACGACTTGGGCCGACACAGCGTTCCAGCTGGGCATGATGTCGTCTCGCTCTCGTGGACGAATGTTTCTGAAACGACAGGTTCTTACTATCACACCCTGGTCCTTGTTTCACTCAGACAATCTTCTGTCGTTTTTTTTTTATTTAAGTTCTTTTTTAACATGATCGGAAAAAAAGTATCACAAACTATATTCATTCGAAATTGATTGAAATGGAGCACACAAAAAAACTGCTTTAGTGGGAATCGTAGGCATTTCATTAAAACTACCACCTAAAACCGTCCTCAAAATGAATTTTTATTTTTGCTTTGCTTTCAGAATAGTAGGCATTAGAAATTCAGGTGGAGGACTCTTCAAGCTTGCATTGAGAAATCCGAAAATGACTGCTGATGTAAGTATAGTGGCAAATGATAATTTGTTACAACTGTACCATGAGACGTTAGGTCCTCAGCAGGAGGGCCTTGTTAAGTTTAAAAATTCTACATATGAGTTTAGAATTGAAGTTTAAATGAACAGTGAGTTATGCGAAGGATGTATGGAAAAGCACGCAGGTAGGAACGGGCAACTGAGACTATTCAGCTTTTTACACAGATGTTTATGGTGCTTTTCTGCATTCATTATTTTTTAAGGACCTTTTACTATTATACCATCATGAGAGAAAAGAATACAAAAGTCCATTCGCCTCACAGCCAATTAGGAGAATAATATGTCTCCCTTTGAAAGATGGGTGTCACCTCGTTAATAAAAGGAAGTGATCTGATGCCACATACACTGTTGCGCAGGTGGGAGTGGAAGTGCTCTCAGGAGACGCAGGTTATATCATATATCCTGATCCGGATACTAGTCCGGGAAAACACCTCTTTGACCGAAATGATCATTGGGTAGCGCAAAATCAGTGTTTTTGACTCGCCTTTATTTAGAATAAAGGCGAGTCAAAAACACGGGGCAATTTTTAATTATTTTTCATCACAAGATGTCTTACTTGACGAAGGTTTATAAGCGGGTCGCTGACCAAGCACACAAACCTGAATATATATGTCTACGAACCAATCACAAGATGGCTTCATGCGTGTTCCGCCGCCCAAATGGTAAACCAATTGGGATTTACATTTCCTAGATAACTGTGACGTACAATGTCCAAAAAGATGAAAATAGTATGAAACGTTAAAGGCTCAAACGAATCCCCTTTCTCACGTGACTTACAAAGCCCGTACAGGAAGTGACGTCCTTTGGAGCTGTGTGTTAATGTTTGCGCAGAAGTATTTTTATCTTTGTTTTGTTGATAGGAGACGGTATTCCACGTGTTTTTTCTTTCTAATTTTCAAAATGTTTTAAGCAAATGTAGTTTGTGTAGGTATATTCTTGTATTAGTTTTATATTATTAACCAACCAATTTTCCAACTGTGTGCATGTGGTGAGTAAAGCGTGTTTTGCTTGTTTAAAGAATAATGGCTTAATTTCCCGAGCTACCAAACATGCTGGGCCGAAGTATTGTGTGAAATTATCTACCAAACCATTATTAAAGTATGTGTGGATGCAATGATGATTTCGTTAACCGTACTTTTAATTTTGATTTGTATTGTTTGTGAAATGACAACAGCTTCAGGTAATGTGTTATTCAATTTTATTGAAGTTTATCTATTTTGAATATAATATTAAAATATGAATAATGATTGTTGTGGCATGGTAATTAGTTTAGGCTGGGAAGCCCAGTCCTTGCATGAGGAAGGTCCCAGGTTCAGGTACCGCCCAAAATAACTGCCCACCTGTGGCCCGTGCGTAATAAAAAAAAAAGGTCCAACGAATAATACCCTGTGCAAGAGAGAGTGCACGTTAAATATGCTCCAAAGTCTCAAAGCTGCATGCGATGTCCCCCTTAACAGTTAGTTGCATTGGGTGCTTACTTTGGTATCGGCTCTTCACTTGACTGTGATTCTAAATTACGTCGCCAATAGCCTCATGTAGCTCTGGTGCGAAGATAATTCACATTAAACTAATCATGGTAATTAGTTATATCTTTGCATAATTCGGAATAGTTATTTGGTTATAGAATTGAATTCTCAGTTTGAAAAAACCATTGTTATCTGCATTATGCTGCAATTTGTTTTGTTTTTTTAAATAAGAGTAATAATGAAACAGTGTAAGCAGTAACGGCAAATATCCCAATGACTGAGCAGTTTTGGTTTGACCCTATATGTTGGATAGTTGCTTATCATTGCTGTTCGGTTTTTAGGAATACCGTTTTTTATTGTGATAAATTTATAGTATAACAAGCACATATCATTAATGATGGAAAATTTAGTGTTAAATACCTAAGTGTGTAAAAATTTGAAGGGGAGGTTCGAGCAAATGTTTAGTTTTACGCTGTGACATTGTTCTGTTTTGTAGAAAAGATGTCATTTCAATTTAATAGTCATGTCCCTATTTCTGTTTTTTTATTTAGGTGTATGTGACTTTCGCGAATGGCAGCAACAGTTGGCAAGTAACCCTATTAGGCCTAAACAAAAGTACTCTAAACCGTAGTTCAGTGTAAAGTACATAATTTTATACTTTAAAAAGAGTTGATAAATTTAAAAATCAAAAATGACTGTAGTTGTAGGCTGTAGCACGAAATTTGAATTAACACAATATGGTAGTAATTTCCTTCACAGGTAAGAAAATATGTTGTAATTACTAGAAAGTCAGAAAATGCCAAGTTCATGTAGTACGCTTATGCAAACTTCACTGTGAAATAATGGTTGAATACTTCGCAGAGCAATTGATTCGACTTACTACAAAGTGATCAATGGCTATATTGACAAATCAGTTTTCATACTGTTTTTTTCACAGCTGCATCTTCTCAACTCTCTGCCGCCAGGCTTCTCCACAGCACATTTTGGAATGCATCCTCTTCTGGTTGATGACTTCCTGACAGTCAATAAACTTGTCTTGCACCGTCAGATGACAGAGGATAAGCAACTATAGGACCCAATGGCATTCACATTATATTTGCTCATTATAGTAATTCCAACAATTGCAATGTGCTTTTTAGTCATAAGTACACTTCATGGTTGAAAAAGCATGGTTTGTTGATAAGTTGGTTTTCAGATTGTAAATTCGGTTACAAAATATCAGGACGGGACACACAAAGAGTTAGAAGCCGGAGCCAAGCTGTTCCCTGACTGCCCCAATTGTCGTGGAGGTGCTCAAGCCAGTCCCGAACACATACTCCATTGCCTTGGTGTTTGACGTGGAAGAACATTAACGACGACCCATTTTTATTTTTGGACTTTTCCAGGGTGACACACATCATGGAATTGGTCTAATTTTGACCCAGGGATATGTAAAAAAAAGTTACAAAATATATTATTAGAATGAAGATTCACCTTGAAATGAATTTAAAACTGAATAAATTTAGTTATTTTAAAGAAAATATGCTACTTGTCTGAACTTTCAAGATAATTGATAAGCAGTATTATTACTTGTACATTTTTTTTTATCCACTCGGTATTGCTCTTTAAATTTAACAGGAGTTATTCCTCGGTTTTATAAGTTTTGACAGGAGAATATTTACTTAATAAATAATAAAGATGTAAATACATTGTTTAAATCACAACTGTTACTGTATAAGTATTGACTTCAAAATTGTTAAAAGCCTCAGTGTTGAATTAAAAAGTTAAAAAAAATATGTAGAAATCCGTTTATAGGAAGTTTCAATAAAATTGCAGTTTTTTACTTGTATGATAATGTTGTAATGTAATATATATTGTATATATATTAGTTTGCATAATAAAGTGTAATTTTGTGAATATTGTTTTGTCTCTGTGAACAAAATATATACGAGTATATATATATTTAACTTTTCTTATGTTTGTATGTGTGTTATGTATGTCCGTATGTTATGTATGTTGCTTTGTTAATAAGAATGTTCTGTTTTTTTTAAATGTTTATTGTAAACTTATATGAAAAAAAAATCTAATTAATTTAAAAATTTGTATTTGTCAGTTCATTACCATTAGAAACAATTTATGTTATACATTACACATATACAAATTTATCAATGGCAATTTTTATGTACTATTTTCTTAACTTAATTGATTTTTTAAATCTAGTTAACTTGATTATATTCAATATCTAACAAATCAACCTACTTAGTTGTTGATGATAATAAATTAAAATATTCTCTATAATTTGCAAGTATTTGATTTTCATTATAATTCTTGATACTTGTTTAAGTAGCTTGAGGTTCAGGGGTGTCTATAAGGGCTGGTTAGGGTGCGAGGGGCTAAAAAAGGAAAAATTTTAACACTAAAAAAATAATCATATTTGTAATAAGAAGACAAGTGGATCAATAATCCATTATACCCCATTGCCTTTTCCAAAAATATATCCTTTCTAAATGGGTGAGGTATGAAAAAATTAAGTTCAAATATTACATTGCTCTTTAATAAAACTAATTTCAAGTCCAATGGAGAAATAAGCTTTTTGATTTCTGGATGTACAATTATAAGTATAACATACAAAACTAAAATTAAAACTTTAATTTGGGTATAAAATCTTTTGCCGCACTTAGTGTGATCTTAATGAACCTCTTGTCCACAGTTTGGTCTCTTACTGATGTAAAACAACGTTTTTCTAAAAATATTAATATAAATTTATGTACTTCTCCCAACACGTAAAATAATTTTCTACGTATAACTCTAGAATTAATCCTTGCTAATAACTTTTTAAAAAAAATGAAGCATACTAAATAGGGACTTGGGGTTGTTTTTTTTATAAGTAATCTGAGAGGTTTATAGAAAGCGGAACTATTTACAAGAAAATAAGTCACAAGTGATTAAGAAATCGTTAATATAAAAAAAAATTTCAAAGAGCGTAGCTCAAAATTTATTTCGGGTAGGTAGGATTTCATTTATAGCATAGACGCCGACTCCAAGTGATTAATGAGGTTGTCCACAGCTTTCAACATGTATACCTATTTTAATTTAATTTTTATGTATAATTCTCTTAATTACTCTTAATTCTCCCCAATAGTCAATTCCTAAAGTCGGCGCTTTTGATTTATAGTAATTTTTTTAGACTTTTTGTTGTAAATTAGGTTTATGATAATTATAATATTTTCTTTTTAAAGTCCGCCGGCTGTATTGCTGTATACATTGTATACAAGCCATTGAGGGCCCGTTCTCATGCAGGGCAAATGCCGGCTATTAGCCGGCTTTCAAGAAAAAAAATCCCTCTCTAGGGAAAATTGCGGTAACGAAAACGTACCTGCCTCGGAGTTAGTAATGATTTTATGCCACCTCTGTATGCATTGCGGTTTGTTGATCAGCGGAATATTTGGCGTCTGTACTCGGTTATAAAATGCAAAAATTTTTCAGTTGTATTGGGAGCAATTGTTTTAGAATGCTAGAATGCATATAAAGCGAGTATGCTTTTGTACTAAAGTTTTGTTAATTTTTTCATTATATTACGTTTTCATATTGCTACACATTTAATCATTCCTTTGAAAATATTTATTCTTAAGATGCCTGGCAGGAGTTTATTTTATTATTAATCTTTTATTTTCAGAACTTTTGGTTAAAACTAAAAAAAATCTTTCAACTCAATTTAAACAAAAATGTAATTCATTAAATTTTTTGGTTATCATTGTAATTTATGAAGTTAATTCTGCGGATCTAAAGCTAATCTTATTTGTAAGCATTTCTAATTTTTAATAGAAAATTGTTTTTTTAAATATAATTGCCTAAAACGGCGAAAAGAGCAGACGTTAACGCTACGACGCGACGTCCTTTCCGCGATGCCGGCATTTGCATGTGAACGGGGTTATAAGGTTTCACAAAATAGCCGGCTAAATGCCGCCAATTTCTTAGCACATGTGAACGCGCCTACTACTTCCGAGGGAGTACGTTTTCGTTACCACAATTTTCCCTAGAGAGGGATTTTTTTCCCTGAAACCCGCTTATCGCCGGCATTTGCCCTGCATGAGAACGGGCCCTATGCAATGTTACTCAATCTAAAATTTTAAACAAATTAATAACTTATTAGCTTCATTTATTCATTAAAACTGTTCAGCCCATTTTTTTATACATATGCGGAATTTCGTACTTTAAAGTACGTCTTTAATAAATCGAATGGGTACAGTAATTTAAAATTACAATTTTAAAACGATAGTATCAAAGAAAACGAACACATGTTATATTTTAGTAAAATATGATAACATGTGAAGTATTTTTCTGTTGTTTGCCCCGTACAACTAATTTTAAATCCAAATTACAAATTTTATGATTTATAATTCACTACAAAAACACGTTTACAGCTCTATCACAATGTTCTCTATTAACCAATCAAAAATAATAGTCCATACACAAGAAAAATTATGAACCAGCAAGTAATCGCCCATTTTCATCTTATTGGACATTGTACGTCGCAGTTATCTAGATAGTGTCTCCCCCCCAAACCAATTGAACATCACGTGATCTACCACTATAGCGCATGCTTTTTGATACTATTGCTGAAAATAAACCGACCGCTTTACATCGAACGATTTGGACAATGTTTGGACACACAAAAATCAACAAATAACCAATTTATTGGTTTCTGTCTGGCAACTGTATAGCCGCTGTTTAGACTGAGTTGTCATATTCACATACGTAAAAATTTGTATACTTTTAATAGTATAAATATTAAATGGTAAATAAAATTTTATTTCATATATAAACTAGTTTATCTTTTGAAGAAGGTTTACTTTGAGTTTGTTTTCAATGGAACTATGCGTTTATAAGTACAAAATTTATGCTGTAAACATTGTTTCTGTTTCGCATCAGATGGATGTAACTTGATTTTATAGAAATAAAAAAAAACTTTTAATCAAATAAAAGTATTTTATTGAATTTTTAACTCTTTACAGGTTTATTTCTATTTCTTGGTCCATACTTGAGTAATAAAAGTTGAAGACTTAGATAGAAAATCATTTACTTTATTTTTAAGCTTCAAAATGGTAAGTCAAGCAGATTTATTTGTACGAAATTATGATTTTTACTGTGAAAACTTGAAATATTAATGTGTGTGTTTACCAATCCTTTATCCTTGTTTTAACTTCTACCAACATCAAATATCTTGTTGTTGACTTGAATATTGTAGATTTTTGCATTTCTAATACTGTTGTACTTTTTATAAATAGGTTCTACTAGCAGCAAGTGTGACTACAAAGTCTGGAAAAGGTAACATATTTCATTGTCTATAAAATGTGTTATTAGGCAATTATTTCATTTATATTTTATAAAATATCATATATATTAGTCAAAATCTCTGATTACGATGAAAGACCCATAAACATTCTGGGAAGAGGGGGCGTGGCCTCGTTAATGAAAGAATCATGTTACAGAGGCCATCTGTTGTTCTAACCATCCTATAGACGATTTGCAATAGCCATGATTTAATGATCTGTTAAGATTATGCAATTTGCGATATGTTGCCAAGCAACGAAAATGCCCAAATGTGGTGAACATTCCACTTCATATTTCATTCAACTTGATGGGCATGGCAAGTCAATGGTAAATTTTAAAGCTCGTCAACAAACAGACTGGCCATTATAACAAACAGTACTGACGATTTAATGTTTGATCTTTCGACGTCAGTACTCTGGAAACCTTCCTAGAGAAAGTGAGGTTAGTATTTTTGACTCAAAAGTTTTCTAGCAAACACTTACAATAGCAAACACTTACAAGTTGAAATTTTAAATAAATAAATTACACTGCAAACAAAAAAAATTATGCCAGTGAAATATGCCATGTGACTGGTAAACTTAAAAATAAATTTTGTCATGGCCCACAGTTCTGCAGCCATATACAATTTAGCAATAAGGTTAACTTTAGTGTTTCAATTCACCACAAAGTTACAAGGCCTATCAGCAATAGTGAAACTAAAGTCAAGGACTATTGTTATAAGGTGGTAGTTACAAGGAGTATCACCATTGTGTAGCTTAGTGTGACGTCGATTTTATTGAACCAAGAAAATTGTCTTTCATAAAATAAAGTAGCATATCTGTAGACCAGCATTCCTGATTACACTGGTCAACAGTGAAAATGCGACCGAGATGAAAATACACAATTCTGAAGGATTTCAACGTGCTGAACACGAATATCACCTTAAAAAATGTAAGTTATCTCTTGTTTTTGAGTTATGTTTTTTTTTTTATTACGTGGAATACAGAAAAATGCATGGCACACCAAACGCAAAATTAAAGTCAATTTTGTTTACAGAAACCCTCAGAATTTTTTTCATACAAGTTTTATTTGATATTATCAACATGGGGGGGAAGGAAATGATAACTTTCAGGGATTTTGCAACCATATTAGCAGCTTAATACCCTTCTAAGCAACATAATTGTTCTCATGTCAAGAGGTGCTGAATAAAGAGTAAAATAAATTTCTTGTATTTTGTACTTGGTTGTTCTAGAAGCTGTAGAATATAAAAAATTAGTGTTAGTGATAAATCTATAACTGTAACATTAATAGCGCTAATAACTTCTGTTGCATTGGCGGCAAAGTGTAATTTTCTGCACAAAAACAAGAGCATCACTGCAAAAGTTAAGAAAGCTTATCATTTGTATTTTATTTACAAGATAGGAGACCGTGAAAAATTTCTGGGCTGCTCATGTATGTAGTAAAACTTGGGTAGCAAATTTGTCACTTTGACTTCATCTGGGAAAAAAGATAATGCTGTATGCTGGGGGAAAAAACGAATGCCGTTTCATGGAGCTAAAGGGAATGTCAATTTATGATTAGGAGGGAACCAACAAATCAGATTAATGATTGTTAGTTCTGCATCATCTCATCAGTAAATAAGGTGTTATTTAGAAAAAGATAAAATATAAATGGCCCAACATTCCTTCTACTCTGCGTCTAGTCCAACATGACTCCGATATTTTTTTTTCAGTTTTAATGAGGATAATAGCCATGCGTCTGCTAAATATGCTGCTACAGCTTCTAAAAACAACCATGGACAAAATGTGAGGAATTTATTTGCTCTTTTTTTTCTGCACCTCTTGCAGTCAGAACAATTATGTTGCATAGTGGGTTATTAAGCTACGAATGTGGGTGCAAAAGCCTTGAAAGTTATCATCTCTTTCCACCCCCATGTTGATAATATAAAATAAAACCTGTATGAGCAAAAATTTGGAAGGTTTCTGTAAACAAATTTGAATTTAATTAATTTTGCGTTTGGTGTGCCCACATGCATTTCGCCGTATCCTATGCATGAAAAAAACCCGACCGTAACTAAAAAACAAGAGCTAACTTACATTTTTTAAGGTGATATTCGTGTTTAGCACGTTGAAATCATTCAGAATTGGGTACTTTCATCTCAGTCGCAGAAGTTTTTTGAAATTTTGTTGTCCAGTGTTACTAGTCAAATAGTGCTTCGTTCTAATCAGATAATCTCTAATGTGTTTGGTCTTGATTTCCTGTCAAAGGCAAAATATGAATTACAAGGAAACTCTACATATCATTAGTTCCTTAAATCATAACACATAGAGATCGAATCTTTTGCCATTACTTCATTGGCGAACATTTTTTTTGCCTGACCATCTGAGGGATACAAGCATATAAACTTGTTAGTTAGATTTTTGAACAATGCAAATAACTTGTAAAAACAATTTTTAAGTTAGTTTATCAAATGTTAAAATTTAAATTATTATCGAGTTGTCAATATAATCTTGAAAACACATGTTTTTTTTAAATTATTGAGTTTGAAATTTTAATTTAAAACTCAAGAGTATCTTACTTATTTTCACTCCATAACTGCTTCGTTTCCATCAGAGAATTAAACTTTATTTTCAATTATAGCTTTAGTTTCCCGTCAATTTGTGGAGATGACTCGTGCAAGAATTGAAGGTCTTTTGGCTGCTTTTCCAAAGCTTCTGAGTGGAGGGCGGCAGCACACTTTTGTCGAGACTGATAGTGTCCGCTATGTTTACCAACCAATGGAAAAGCTGTACACCCTCCTCATCACTACTAAAACTAGTAACATTCTGGAAGATCTTGAAACTCTGCGACTGTTCACCAGAGTTGTAAGTATTATGGCTGCTCATTGTAGTTTATAAAGTTATTTAGCATTTTTATTTTTTTATTTTAACTCCTTGAAACCACTTTACAGCTCAAACTAAAAGAACCATAGACTTCAAATTGGTACACTAGTTTCCAATGCCTGTCAGACATCATAATAAGGTTTTCAATAAAATCGTGCATGTGCAAAGGGTAGCTTCCATAGGCCTGGCTATGACATCAAACGCCACAAAGGCAGCAAATGCAACAAAATTTGGCGATCGCCAAGGGCGCCAAGCGATGCAATAGCATGGGGCTGACTCTGCCATGTTGCCAAGTTTTGAGGCATTTGTTGCTTTTGTGGCATTTGTAGCGTAGTCAAGACATAGCCATAGAAAGATTTTGGTTTTAAAAGGAATTGCTAAAAAACAAAAAGATATGCAGGCTTCAAATTTGGTATACATGTTCCCAGTACATGTAGGACCTCTTCCAAAGGTTTTTTTTAGAAAATCGTGTGTGCATGCACAAATTGTAGTTGCCATAAAACTTTTTAGGTTTTAAAGTTATTGAAATTGCCTTATAGGGCATATAATTACTTTTAAATGTCTTGATTTATTGAGTGGTAATTGAAAGTCATGTACTGTTACACTCCTTTAGTTTTTATTGTGTGTATTTTTTTAGATTCCTGAATATTGCAAGTTCATGGATGAATCTGATATTGTGAATAACTCGTTCAATCTGATATTTGCTTTTGATGAGATAGTGGCTCTGGGTTACCGGGAGAATGTGAATTTGGCCCAAATTCGCACCTTTGTGGAGATGGATTCTCATGAAGAAAAGGTTTATCAAGCAGTTCGCCAGGTGAGTTGTTACAGGACAATTTATTAAGATTAAGTTGTTTCGAAAAATGTAAAGATGACTTATTTTGTATATAAAATATTTCTTACAAACCAAAAAAATTTTAACTATCAATAATGCTATTTTAATGACTCATTCTACGACGAAAAAATGTTTTGAATTATTAAGTAATTTTGTATAATATTTAAAAAAAAAATATATTGTATTCAGACGTGGCTGTAGTGCGTTGTTAATTAAACCAACCAACCTGACAACTCTCTGGATTTGACTCGGTAATAACCATTTTCTAGATTCCAGGATTTTTTCTAGATTCTAGAAATTGGTACATATGACACAGTTATTTAGGAAGTAGTTAAAAATCCAGTATTGCCGAGGTAAATCCGGAAAGTTGGTAGGTCTGTGTTTTTCTTTTGTAAATTTTTAGGATTTTGATAAAAGGTATTAAATTCAATTTTGAAGTTTTATTAACTATTCTAAGTTAAATTACTTTTTTTTTCTGTATGCGAAATGGACCTATAATTTCCTACAAGTTATGTACTTTAATATGAGAATTTTTATTACTAAAATTTATTTTCGTCTAGACCCAAGAGAAAGAAGCGAAACTGAAAATGAAGGAAAAGGCCAGAGAATTGACCCGAGCAAAGCACGAGGCTATGAAGAAAGGAAGAAGCCCCGCATATACTTCGAGCACTTCTGGATATTCTCCATCCCCCATTGTTGGTGATGCTACCAGTCCTTCAGAAGCTCCGAAACCAGCTTACTCTACACCAAGGTATTTACTTGTTTCTGTAGCATTAATTTTTATAAAAAGTCCTGGTTTTCATTGTCTTTTTAAAAAAATCCTTACATCTTTTATAATTTTTTTAATGCATTCATATTTGAATGTATTTATGCTTCTGTATAGATTACCAGTAACACAATTGTAAAATCCATCTAATATATTTCATTTTTTCAATATTTGTCTGGAACCATATATCTTTATATTTGAACATTTTGACTTTAAACACTCTTTAAATTTGATATGTTGAAATGTATATAAAACCAAATTATTTTTTTAAAAAATATTCAAATATTTTAGTTCGAGACCAGCTACAACTGGAAAAGCTATGAAACTGGGCAATAAGAACAAGGATATCGACATGTTTGTTGATATGTTGAAATCTGAAGGGGAAAGTAAGTTGATGTAATTGGATTGTTTTATAGCAAGATATATTTAAGAATGTTTAAACATAAAAATTATACTCTGATAACTTACTTGCTGATCCTAAAATACTGAATATACATATTTTTGTATAAATTGTTTGAAATTATTTATTAATGTAACAATTAAGTCTGTTTAACAATTAAATGCAAAAAGTTATTTTTAAATGACACATTGTAAAATTTTGTGACTTTCCTTTAGATTCCTTAAAACGTAATGTATTTGGTTTTTAAAGTTTTTCTTTTTTCTTGCTTATAACTCTTAAGAATTCAATTAAAAAAGAAACATATATTTTCAACTTAGGTGTGGAGACCACTTCAAGTAATAAATCGAGCATTGGGTCAAAAGTTGCTGTACAGGCACATACTGAAAGGTTAGTTTAAAATGTGAAAACTTTTATGTTAAAACGAAAATGATTAAAAAGAGGACCTTAAACAAATTATTCATACAAAGTCTACTTTTTCAGTGTTTCTTTTTTCACCAAATATGTTTGAAAAATGAGTAACTGAAAATATTACAATTATAAATACAGTCAAACTCGGTTACAATGGCCTCGTTTATAAGGACAGGACACCTTCAGGGATGTGATTCTTCCGCGGATCCGCGAATTTCCGCTTTTTTGGAATTTTTTTTAAATTTTCCTCTTTCCCGAAATTTTTCTCCTTTTTTTTCATTTCAAAAAGTTTCAGCGTACCGAAGCAATAATTTCTCCATGTGGACGAAGTCACGCATACTTTTGTATTATGAAACCGGTTTATTGACCTTGAACTTGTCCGCATTACAACGTTTTGACGTTCGGCCATACTTCACTTGAAGCGCATGCGTTACCTTCCAAGAAGATTAAAGGCCAGACTTCCAAGTAAGTCGGAATGCATGCCACCTTTTTAGTAACGCATGCAAGATTTATGCATGTGTTTCTTGTCAATGTCGTAGCGTAGACCTTAGCTAAACGTCCAGGGTGTCCAGCCGTCGGGGAAATCGGAAATTGTACTTGAATTTTTTAGCGTCTTGAAAATCGGGAATTATGCTTGAATTGTTGTTAGCTTTTATGGTGTTATAAACAAGGTCACCTTGTTTATAACACCATAAAGGCTTGATTCCTTGAATTGCCAATAGACTTTAATGTTATAATATCTTGCTTATGACAACAATTGTTAGTTAACTCCTTGGTTATAATGCCAAAAATGATACGGTTATATGATATCCAAATTTCTTTCGCAAAGAAATTTTTTAAAAAATGTTTCTTCTATTAAACTTTTATTTAATTTGCCAAATTTGAAATATATTTCCTGTCTAAAAAATTATTGGCCGCTGACCAGAGAAATTGAACTACTACTAACTGCACATAGTTATTTTTTTTCAAAAGATGTAATTTTATAACTTTAATGATTTACTACACTTAATCTTCAACCTCGTTTATAACATCATAAACATTGTGGTCCCTTGCATGACGCTATAACCAGGTTATTCTGTATAATATTAAATATTATTAATAAGTGTATTATAAAATAGTTGTGGTTTATTAAGAAAAATTTGTTCTGTGTTTTTAGTGTGCACTTGCGATGTGAAGAAAAAATGACCATTGTTGCTAAACGAGATGGCGGTTTAGACACTTTAGAAGTGCATGGTATAGTTACCCTCAACATTTCAGATGAAAAGTATGGATTTTTAAAGATAAAAATTGATAATGAAGACGAAAGAGGAGTTCAGAGTCAGGTACTTGTTTTGTATTTCTTTGTTATTCTGGTAATTAATAAATATGTGGGAATCTACTCCAAATAATAATCAAAAATAATTTGGAGATTTTATATCTAAATAATAGAAATAAATTTGATTTAACTATTTAAGATAATTCTCTATAGTTCATGTGTAATGACCTGATGGATAAAATTCTGGTATTTATTGAGAAATATAGTCCCAGCTTTATTTTAATTTCACATTATTGATTTATAAGATTAAAAAGCATTAATATTAACTACGGTTTTGTACATTTCTCTAAGTGTATTGTACTTTTATTCCTGGTCGTCATAAGTCTTTTTTTTTTATAAGGAAAATATCATCTAGAAAAAGTTGACTTATGTGACATGATTTTTTATTTTAATGAATTATTTTGGCTTAAAAGGTTTCATTGAGACTAACATTGTTCATTTTTTAAAATAAATTTAAATTTGAATCCAACAGTATTATACTAGGTAAAATATATCTCGACCACTAAACTCGACTTGTTTCCATTGATGGGACCTATAAAATTATGTTTTTGTAAATGTAAATATCCATTAATATTTTTATGTGTATCAGCTTCTTATTAAATATTGTTTGTGATTCTTATGTATCTGAAGAAAAACTGTATTCATAATATAGTTTAATAAGCCATTAATATTTTCTTTCTATTCAAAACCCTAACTGATATTTCTTTCAGACCCATCCCAATATTGACAAGGAACTCTTCCGGACCTCTCAGATAATTGCTATGAAAAATGCCTCGAAACCATTCCCAATCAATGTGGATGTGGGTGTTTTGAAGTGGCGCTTCCAAAGTCAAGACGAGAGTTTTGTGCCGTTATTGAGTAAGTTTATTTGTTGTGTGGCGGTCAGCACAAATAACCAATACTGGCCCTCGTGACCGAGTAATTTGTCAGACTGTTCAGAATTGGCCTTGCGCGCAAGAGGTTTCTGGCTTCAAAACGGGAATGGTCTGTACCTCCTCAGTGGCGACTCAAATGTAGCTCCATCTTAGGGCGCACATTTGACAACCTTCATGTAAACAAAGCAAAGTTCTGAGACTCAATCAAAGCAGGAAACAAAGTCTCGAGACTCAAAGCAGGTGCAAAATCCTAAAATTCAAAGCAGGCAGCAGGACAAGCATCAATTCAATGTCCTGAGATTAGCATCCAACAGCAGCATCAATACCCCACATTAACCATTCCTCCTCTGGCTCACTGGAAGGGGAGTACTGTGGCGGTCAGCACAAATGAAGAGCTTAGTGGAAGAACGTGCTAAGTGACATTTTCAAAAAAATTGAGATTTTTGTGTCAATGAACACATCACTAACTCCTTTAGCGATGACAAGTTTCCACTTTTTCATAAACTTTAAGCTTAGAATATTTTTTATGGTTTGCCTGTTTCGGTTTTAACAGATCTGAGTGCAAACTAAAAACTTCAAAGTTCATTTTCTCGATTTCACCTTTTTGTCACTTAGCACGTTCTTCCACTAAGCTCTTCAAATACCCTAGCCCTTGTTACTAAGTAATTACTTTGTCACAGTCGGTTCAGCACAAGAGATTCCTAGACCTAAACTGGGTCGGTCCACACCTCTCCAGTTGTAACAGTCCCTAAAAAATGTATAATTCAACCTATAATTAGAAATGTTACTTAGCTTTTGGTATAATGGGAACAATTATAACTCATTTTCAAATTGTATTTAGAAAATTAAGACTGATTGAATTTCTGTTTTTCTTTAACTTTTCTCAGTTAATTGTTGGCCATCTGAAAATGGTACTGGAGGATGTGATGTTAACATTGAATATGAATTACAAATGGATTCTTTGGAACTTAATGATGTTGAGATTCAAATACCAGTTATGTAAGTTAAATTTTATATTTTAAGAGATTTAAATGTTTGCTAAATAATTATTTGAATTTAATTCAATACCTTAATCTGTGATGTTAACTAAACATAAGTCTTAAATCATTATTTGCTTTTAAGATTTTAATATTAAGTAAAAAATGTTTTTTTTTGTTAATCTTTGATTATCTATGCATGAGATCAACGCATTAATAAATATTTGTTTACTTTATAAAAAAAAGTTTTTAACCTCTGGGCTCGTATTAAATATTAATGTTAGTAATTTAAAAACTTAATTATTTATCTGGTTAAAGTAAGTGAAATGCTTAAAATATGGAATTAAAAAATTCGTGTATTTTAAAAAATTTAAAACATGTGTATCTTTTAACTAATTTATCTCTGAAACTATCCTGGGTTTAACTAGATCAGAATTGACTTTCCAACAGTATATTTTGGGAACAATATCAAAAGCTTTTGTTCTTTCTTCAGGGGCACTCCGATTGTTAACGAATGCGAGGGTATGTACGAGCACGAGAGTCGCAAGAATCGTCTTTTGTGGAAGTTGCCAGTGATAGACTCTTCTAATAAAACTGGATCCATGGAGTTTTCTTGCCCTGGAAAAGCCTCAGATTTCTTTCCTGTCACAGTTGAATTTGAATCGACATCTTCATATTGCAATATCAAGGTAAGAATATCTTTAGTTAACATATGGATATTGTAATTATTCGTCATACAGGTGAACTCAATATTGAAGGGGCAATAGGAATTATAGCTCAATAATTTAGGATTTTATAAGACTGAAATTTGGCAAATATTTTTTTAAAAGTTGGGTTTAAGTAAGCATCAAACACCGTTTGACATTCGGAAAGATTTGTAGATGTATTTCTAAAAACTTATATATTTTTTGGTGTTTTACTTGGCAGCTTTGTTGTACTATGTTTATTTTTGCATAGCTGGATGCACTTTATTTAATACTATAGGTAGAACTTTTACAAATGGGTAATTCTAGGACAAAGGCAATAAATGTGATAATCAGCATTAAACAAATAACAATTATCTCTGGATAACTTCTCAATCCAACCAATTATTACTAATAGGTCTTCTTATCCTCCCAATACCTGACATCTATTTAAATGGATGTTCTACGACAGATTATATTTCAAGAACTGAAATGGTTTGATTGAAAAGGATCCGAAAATAGCACTTGTCTTGGAAGTTTCAACAGGAGTAAATTATAAAAGTATTTTGCAATTGAAGTGTGTTAGAATGAACTATTAATTACAAAAACTGACAGCTTGTTTGTGCATTCAAATCAATCACAAAAAAATATATTTAGGGCTTAAGATATCAATATTCGCTGAGGGGCACATCAGTTTAATGGAATTTAAGTTAATTTTTTTTAACTACTTGCAAAATACATTTTAAAATATATATTTGTAGGATTGCGCAAGATCCCCAAGGAGGTTATAAATCGATCTTATTATAATTTCAAATAAATTCTTAAAATGTGTTTCAAACTGACACAAAGTATTTTTATTGAAAAGAACCTATTGTATATTAGACATCATTTGTAATAATATTTCTTCTTAATTAAATATTTAATATTCTAGGTGGCAGATGTTATTACTCTGGATAATGAACCTGTGAAGTATGACTCGGAAGCTGCATTCTTTACTGAAAAATATGAAATTATATAAACTTTTTACCCAAGACTTTTCTACACATGAATGGCCATTCTGTTTTCTTCTGTTGCAATGTTATTTCCATGGTATATATATATATATTTAGAACAATATTAAAATCTTTTTAAAAGATAAATATCTTGTGATTTTTTAACCAATTTTTACAAAACATAAAACATTTTTATTTTCAAAAATATTAAACATATAAAAATAAATACATTTGAAAAAATATGTGTAAACTTAACAATTTGGTGGGGATAAAATAACACCATTTGTTCTTGCTTCTTTTAAGATATCTCCTGCTCCTTTTTCGATGAAAAGTTTTGCAAGTTCTTCACCTAAATGCTCGGAGGCACTCAAAATGTGACATGGCAAATGTGGAGCAACAATTCCTGCATAATGCTATAAAAAACACAATTTAAACGTTTAATATTATGAATTTTATAGATAGGTCTATTTCATTGTATTTCAAATAGTTTTAAACAATCATACATGCCAAAAGCAGCATTAGCTATTTAGAGAGTTTGGTTGGGAAAAATATATCCCATTTGGGGATATTTTGATCCATCTACAAATCAGGATAGGGCCATTTCTACTAAGATCAATCTGGAAAGTTTGTCAAAGCTCTCTGTATCGTGGGTAAATACTAGGGTTGCACCGAATATTCGGTCAAATAGCTTTACTATTCGGCCGAATAGTGAAATTAAAAAAATTTCAAAATTCTTCATGTTAATTCATCTTCTAAAACGTCGAAAAAATTCCCAAACAGGACTTTTCTTTTTTGATAGACTCAAATTCTTAAGTTTTTGTTATTTATAATGTTAAATCAAGCTTTACTCAAGTTGTAATAAATAAACATGTCTCTTCTTTAGGGGAATAGTTACTGTGAGTGGGCTTTAAAAAAACAATAATTACCATACGTATCGCAATTGTAAGCCATGGTTTTATTTTTTTAATTTTCATTCTACCTCGGATCCACCTACTTTTGTTTGTGTTTTCATACTTCTATTTTTGTTTTCGTGTTGGGATTTTTCCAAGGTACACTTTCTAAAAGGCTTGCTTTAATAACAAACGAGTACCACTTTATTGTGTGTTGGTTTTATTAAAAATTTAATAGCTATATTGTATTAAAATTATTGTGCGATTGTGTACTTATGTTTGTGTTTAATTGAAATTGATGAATAATAAATACAACTTAGATCTGACAAAAAATAAAAATTGGTTTAGGTAGGCCGAATATGGTATTCAGTGGATTCCTAGTAAATACTTTCTAATGCCTTGAAGTTGCATTTACTCTGCCAAGCGATAGATTATTAAACAAGCATTAGCTAAGAGGAGTCTTTTGCGATATATGAATTAACTGTTTCATTGTGTTTTAAGAAATAGTCGATTTCTGTTTTGTTATGTTATACATTTGTTCCTGTCATCTTTATTTAGGTAATAAAATGTGCACAGGCACAAAGTAAATTGCTATTGGCTCCTGAAGTCTTTATTGAAGAATCCAAAATTTTTTAACAATACTTTACCTTTTTAAGCTTGCCTGGAGTCTTCTTATAAACATTTTTAGATAGTTTTTCAATAATGCTTTTTGATCCATCTAAACTAAATACTCCACCTTCCAAAGTAAGCTACAAACGAATATAAAATTTTTATAAATTAAATCTTTGAAGACATAGAAAATTAAGCAAATCTTGGAAATTAGCCTCGTACTGATATTGTACAAGTTCAGAATTTTGAGTTCCATTGCTATGAAAGAATAAAAATAAATTCTTATCAATTTAAATATATGCCTTTTTTAAATCTACTTTATTATGCCAAAAAAATATTTAATAGTTAATTTAACAAGGGATTTTTTAAATTTGATAACTATATATAGAGAATATATTATAGATGAAATGCAACTTTTCAGTTTTAAGCCTCTTGCTTCCCTAAAATTGCCAGAACTTTTTTGTAAAGAAAAAATAAAAATAATGTAATCTTATTTTTGGGCAAAACCTATTATTACCTCATTGTTTTCGATTTTTGAATTGACACCGATTGGAACACTACATCCACCTTCTAATGCTCTCATAAATGCCCTTTCCGCTATGCAGCAAATTGTGGTTTCTTCATCGGATATTTTGGAGAGCAACTTTATGGTTGCTAAGTCATCTTCTCTGCATTCAATAGCTAAAGCTCCTTGTCCTATGGCATACATGCATTCTTTTGGGGAAAGTACCTATTTGAGTAAAAAAAAGAGGCATTTAGGGAACAGCCTTAAAAGGTTTCTTAGTTCCTAAACTAAGTTTTAAGAGTTTTAATGGTTTTGAAATTAGGTACCTTTTGTTGAATAGTTATATATATTTTTTAAAATTCCATATTAATGAGACATCCCAATATTGTCAACAAAATACCAGCAGTTATTTTCTACTGTAACTATTCCAGTCAATTCAGTAACCATTTCTGTCAATAACACAATAAATTGTGAGAGGTTACCTGACATCATTGAACGATTTTGCAGATAAAAATAACAGCAGTCTTCCTCAAAAGTTTTCTTGCAAAATCACTACAACTCATTGTTACCCTAGTGCAAAGTAGGTCTAACAACCAAATTTTACTAGACAAGTCCAATTTGAGTTTATCACTAAGAGTTTGGTCTGGTATTTAAAGTACTAAATATGAAATAAAATGCTATCATTTATGTAGGTACTAATGTGTATGAGAAAATAAAATAATAATTAAGTGTTCACCCACAGCATCAATGCGATGCTCCATGTCCAGACGAATCAAACCTGCAGCAGCTAAAATCAGGGCGGCATACGTTTTATTTTCATCAAGCTTTCTTAATCTGGTATTCAGGTTTCCCCTCTAGAGAAAAGTTAGGGAAATTCGTAGCTAATTATTTCATCAGTTTTTTTTCTAACGGGGCTGCTTTTATTGGCGGCCAAGCCTTTGCAGAATCAACATATTTCCCGGAAAAAAATTTATTAAAGAGAGAAAAATTAAATTATGACTATTTTTGAGCTACTAAAATGGTGGTTTAATCCATCTATACAGTGAATTTAAAATGCAAAACAAGTAATTTTGTTCTGTTGTACGTAATTTCATTTCAATTAAGCGGTTGATACAATTAACCACTGATTCCAAAGGCGGCGGTTACTGTATATGCAAAAATGCTTCATGAAATATCTTCATTATTCGGGCTTGAATACCTCAATACATTATTTCAATGCTGCTCGTAGTCCTTTCGGAACCAAAATCCTTATTTGTAAAAAAAAGCTATGGAGAGACGGCGCCCCTCTCCCTCCGCGATCACCCTCCTACATACCCCTGGCTGGTTACAAAATTTAAATGCTTATTAAGCGAGGGTACATAACGAAACACCAAATCATTCAGCCAAAGCTGCATCAATAAAAAATAATCAAAAAAGAAAGACGTCTTAGGTTGGCGTTTTGCAATATCAAAACAAAATAACGTTTAAAAAATCGCCAACGTCAAGGGCAGATGTTATAGCAACCATATCAAGGGGAAAACACGGAAGGGAATAATTGGTTGAAATCAACAGAATGAATATTTTCACAAATATTTAAACAAACATGTTTTGTTGAGAAAAATTCATCGAATATTACAATAATTTCCTATACTTAAGGATTCTTAAACGAAATTCATGATTTTTAAGATATATTTCAATAAATTATCTTGTTTTAAATGAAACTATTTACATCCGCGGGAGGATCCTCTTCATAGAACATTTACACCTGTTCTTATTTGGTTGACAGCGAGTCTAACATGTCGAATATTACACAACACACTACAGGGTATGTGCACAAAGTAACCATTTAAGAGAGGCATTAGAAGTTCTCTACTCTACAAAAAAATGAGAATGGGATATGCAGTAATTAAAATTTATCAAAGAGGATATTCCTCCAACACTATCAACTAATAAATGGCAAAAGCATGTTTTTAAAAACTTAATTGCAGATATTTATACAGGAATTATTCATTTTAAGCATACAAGCGGCAGTTGTTATTCTACAGTATATTTTTGAGAATGTAGAAATACCCCTTCGTATTCCGAGACACAGCATTAAAGGATACAACACTCTCAAATTTCATGTTTGGAAGATTTCTTTTTAACTGTGCTATTCTTCTTAATGAACTGGTTCCAATAGTGCTGAAAAATTCCAATTTAAAATCTTGATGTTAAAATTAATTTGTCCATGTTACCATTTACATATACTAACCTTTTATTCATTTAAAAAGATATTTTACTGAACTTGACTCTCTTCCTAATGATTCTTTCAAAAAGTACTTTTACCATAAAAATTAAGGTAAAAAAAACGCCATTTAGATACACTAATAGTCTTTTTAACTCAGTTTATAATAAAATTGTTTGTTGTTTTAATATAGAACTAATAGAAAAAAATTCAAAAAAGAATTTTAACTTTTAATCAAGAAATTATGCCAATAAATAATTTACCTTCCTTCAGGCAAGTCTTTAAGGCTTTTGCAGCTGTAATCTGGACTGAACACAACAACATCATAAGGGTTTTCTCTTCTATAAAATAAAAAAAAATTGTTTACTAAACTATGATGTTGCCACAAGTTGAATTTTTTCTATGCACAAAAAATGTTTAATTATTTGTGGAACAAGCAAAAACTATGCTTAAAATATCTGTGTTATGATTTAATTTGGATGGCATTCAAGCCTGCCTAAATAGAATGCAGAAAGTTACATGTACCAATTTAAATTAAAAAATATGTACAAGAAATTCTTTCTTTAATAAAAGGGGAAATAAGGAAATTTTTTAATAAATTTCTAAAAGAACATTTGTTTATAGATTTATTTAATCTTCATTGATAAACTTCACAGAATTACAGTTGAACATCATCATGGGGATCATCTTTATAAATAAATTAACTTTTAGCAGCACTACCTTTAAACCTGGTATAATATTAATATTTCAGTTATACGCTTGACTGTGAATATTTTTACAAATATATTTGAAACTAATAGCGATATTATATTTTAATAATGTTTAAGACCATCTAAAAATTATCCAATGAAATAGCTGATTATGATTTAGGACATACTTGCAGACAGCACCAATCACCATTCCAGGAGGCAAAGTTGTGGGCAGATCCTTCAAGGAATGGACAACCATGTGCACTTCTTTCTTTTCTAAAGCAACTTCCAATTCTTTTGTAAATAAACTTTTTTCTCCTATCTTTTGGAATTAACAAAATAATAAACTTAGCAACCGAGCATAAATAACTTTATGGGAGAGTATTAAAGGACAAGAAAATAATTAAGACAATTTATCAACAATGATGTTTGTAACAAAAAAAATAGTTTGAGCTCTGTTTAATCCATAAGTCTCACTTTAGTGCGTGTAATGAAAAACTTATTTCTAAGGTCACTCGCTTTTTCACATCTAAGACATCAAGTATACTATATAGATTTTTCTAATGTTAGCGCATGCACTGCTTCTTAGAAAACTTAAGCAGGGTGGGCAACAAATTGTGATCTCTAAGACAAGATTTTCAGTAAATAGACTATAGTGTTTTACTGTTCAACCTAATATAACTTTTAAAGATACATTACACTTACACTATTTTTTTTATGTCATTTGAAACAACTTAAATATCAACTTCATAACTTAAACAGTTTCTAGTTCTTTTTAATGCTACATTCACATTTCATTTTGCATGTAATATTCAAATAAAACTAACAAATAAAATTATTTTTATTTAAAACGAACGCAAAGTCTTGTTTGAATACATAACTGGAGATTTTTTTTTATTTTGCAGAGCAAACACAGGTTGTTGAATAATCACTTCTATTTCATCAATATCAACTTGGGATATATAATCCATTTCAGGCCATTTAAAACATTTTCCATTGATTCTTTTTTCAAACTGAATTGCAAGCTCGTCAGAATTTTTTTCTTGCACCTTCCCAACAAATCTTATGTTAAATTTTCCCAAAATACTTAGTAAGAACTCAGTCATTTACTTCTGAGACTCATTTGAAATTTTTTGATTTACTCTGAGACATTTTTTGAAAAATTTACTTGGTCTGCTTCTGTCTACTTTTTGTATTATTTACTTGAGTCACATATAATTAATTGGCTTGGGTCAAGTATCCCTAGTTGCACTTTTTTTGCTTAACCCCAAAACAAAGTATTTTGCAAATAAATACATAAAAACTATTATGCACGTAATCATAGCTAGAAGCATGAACAAAAAAAGTGACTAATTGAAAAAATATTTCCTTTAAACCAAAAAATGTAGACCCAAAATTCTTATGGCATAAAAAAATTTACTTTCAGTGCATGAAAATGTATTTCTTCGTATAGCTAAACATTTACGTAATGATTCAGTTGGGTTTTTTCACCATGTGGTCGGCTGACTGAAAGGAAAAAAGTGATGCCACTTTCAACTTATAAAACTTTTCAATGCTGAGAAAAGGGCATTGGTCCTTTCATTGGTGAGAAAGGGCAATGTCCCTAGTTCCCCCTATAGAAATCACAAGGCAAACTTACTACTTATATAATAAAAACAACAGAGTTAAAGGACAACATTATAAGCTCTTTTTAAGGAACAATAAATTAATTATTATTATATAGAAGTCTTACAGGCTTTAGCCCCTAGGTATTACAAAAAAAAATAAAGAATATATAAATATTAAATTAAACCCTTATTACCTTGGAAAGTGCCACATCAAGTATCTTATCTCCTATTGTAGTCATGCTCACAATATCATACGAAATATTAGCATGCTTCTTTTTTAGAAGATCAGCCACAAAATTTGTTTGAAATAAAGCCAGCTGAAAATAATAACAAAGTGAATGAACGTACAAGAAAGTGATGTGTTATTGATAATAATAAGTATAACAATCGACAACGTACCAGTTAATAATTTAAAAATCAAGGTAAAATGTAATTGAATAAATATATTGAATTTTATTTCAATGTTTCATTTAGATAAATATGGAAAGACATGTATTAAAGTTCAATGTTTGAAATTATACTTTCTTTAAAACTAATTATGTCTTATTTAATGTACATATTTTTCAGACTATTCAATCTGATAAACCTGACCAAAAAAATTGTGAACTCAGTTTTCTTGTTACATGGAGAGCATACAGACAAATCTCGTTAAAATTAATCTCAAGGGATCGACACAAATGTGTTCGTTTTAAACGTAATTTGTTATACCAGAAGGATTTGAAAGCGTCTTGTCTCAGAGAGTACAAGGAACAAAATTTAGTTTGTTACAATCAATAGTTCAGTTTAACAAGAAGTGTATTCATCACCATATCAATGCACAGAATAAGGCACCACTGTGTATATTTAAAATATTATGACAATTAATAAAAATTATTCACTTTAAGTTTAGATTATTTTCAAGTATACACTGTTTGGTACACAAGGGCTATTTAAACCAGGATAATACTATTTGGAGACAATTACAATCAGATTGAATTTTTGTATTCTTAGACAACTTTTACCTGGCTTTTTCTTGATCCAATTTGGATTTTTGTAGGAGCATCTCCTCTGTCCTGCATATTGACCTAGTAATACAGATTTTACAATAGATTATATGGTAAAAAGAATACAATTTCAATGCAATTTAAGAAAAGAATCCTAAAATACCTCAGAATTCCCATTATTGATTTTCCTTTTCTTGTGAAGTGGTTCATCAATATCTACAGTGCTGTGAGTATCCATTATATTTATAAACAGAAATTTTCTTCAAAAGTTAAAACAAAACCAGGAAGTAAAAAAAAATACTGAGAAAAGTAAAGCAAAATATTAAAAATAATATGTATAACTTAAGTAATCATTAAGAAACAATGCTTTTATATTCGATAACAGAATGATGGATTCATCCGGCACTTGTTATCTTAAGTGTTTATGTTTTAGTATCAGAACGCCTCATTTGTTTATGTTATCGTACATTTGAAGGTGTTTTTAGTTAAACCTTACATAAAAAAAACTTGCAGATTCATAAGATAAGTAAATTACAAGTACTCTATAAGTTAGCAGTAAAATATATTAAGTACATGATCATGATTTTGCAATAGGGGAAACAGTACTTTCGTATGACCCTTTAAATTCTTGACACATGTGCAAATTGTATTTGTTGTGGTTTTCAGTATGCGCATGCGTAGTAATCTAAAATTAGCAGAAGCTTTTGTTTAAACTGAGTTGCAATATTGCTGTCATATTCATAACTTATGTTTTATGAATTTTGAAATACTTAAAATTTTAAATGAAAATATTGAAATAAATAATTCTTTCAAAGTCTGGCCAGGTTTTATTCTTCATGCATACCATTAAAAGTATATTTTCTATTTTTTTTTGTAAAGGTAATTTATTTTTTCGACTGTACTGAAACTTTAATCTGTCCCTTTCTTTGTTTTTAAACAGTCTGCGCACATGTCAACACTGTCTTCCAAAAAATACTCGAAATAATTGGAAACGTAATATTTTCAAATTATTTATACAAAATTTATTTTTCTGTAAGTTATGTTACATTGCTTTAATATATGCATTTAATTTCCAAAGTGATTGACAGTACCGATTTTTATTTTTAGGTGATTTTCCCATACCATGTCGGCATCTAGAGAAAATTTACAATTAGGAAAGGATAAATTAATCTTCCGTGACTTAAATGCTGAAGAAGAACCTCAAGTGACTGAAATTGAAAGTTTATGTCTACAGTGTGGCGAAAATGTGAGTTTATTGTTTCTGTAGTGTTTATGCTGTAATCCTTGTTTGATAGCTCATCAAAAATCAGTTTTCGTTTCTAATTTTCACTCTGAAAATTAGAAACGAACCGAATCTGATATGTCAAACTGTGCTTGGGAAAAAAGCTTTTAAAGCTTGTATTTTTCTACAAGAAGCGGCTATTTTTTGTAGCATCTCTAGATTCGTGATTAGCTAACGAAACACTAATTCTCCACACATCACTTGATCATGTTCAAAATTAAAAATAATCATGCCCTTATATGGCTTTTTTTTTGTGTTAATTATACTAAACCAAACGAAAAACCATGTTTTCTTTTTTTCATGCTAAGTCAATTATTAATGTTTGGGTAGAGCCATGGCAGGTCTGTTTATTCACAACATTTGGTGAGCTTGAAAATTTAACCTAGGGTTGCTATACCTATTTAATTGAATGAAATGTGAAGTGGGATGTTTACCACATTTGTGCATTTTTGTTGCTTGGCAATATAACACAAACCACCAAATTGATACTGGCCACTATATCCTAGTTGTTCCAAAGTTTGAATTACTCTTAAAGATTTGCGAATTTATTACTAAAAACAATTTCTTTTATATTTAAATAATTTAAAGTGTTCCTAATTACATGCATGTTTGTTTCCAGGGCATCACAAAGCTGTTATTGACAAAAATCCCCTTCTACAAAGAGGTTGTAATCATGTCTTTTTACTGTGATAATTGCAAATGGAAAAATAATGAACTTCAACCAGCCTCTAAAATACAAGAGAAAGGAGTCACATATAAATTGAAAGTGGAAAATTCAAAAGTAATGATTTGAAAAACATTTTTTTTGTTTGAAAAGCCAAAAGATACCTTTATACTTTTAATATATGCTAGTTTGAAAAATAAGTTTATATATAAAGAATCTGTATGTAGGATTTTGCTGAGGTTTCAGAAGTTTAATTTGATATATTCAATGGTGCTTATTTATTATTACAATTAAATAAAAATAATTACTAATTTATTTTAAAATTAAAATTTTTTAAAAATAATAAATAATTTAAATAAAATAATTCTTCAATTGTAGGATTTAGCCAGGCTTGTTGTGAAAACAGAATGGGCTTCCATTATGATTCCAGAGTTAGAATTTGAAATTCCATCTCAAAGTCAAGGCGGAAGTACAAAAACTTATTATTTAAATTAAATTATTATCTGTAATATTGTAATTGTAAATTTATGCCTGATTTTGAGACTGTTTTATCATAAATTTATGTTGTATTGCAGCTGTAACTAACATTGAAGGTATCATCGAAAGAGCGTGTTCTGGGATTAATTCAAAATTAGAACATTTGAAGGTTTGCTTCTTGTAAATTATCTGACTAACTATGCATTTTACTCATTTTAAATAAAATATCTTAATGATTTCCTATTCTTGCTCAAATAATTACTTTGGTATATAGTTTTAAATCCATAAAAAGTCTATTATATGTTTCTCCTCTACATTATAAAATGAATATATGTTTGTATTTTCAAATGTACTTAGTCATTTAAATTATTTTTACTTAAATATTATAATTTATTTACAACTGTTACCTAGAAAGAGGATCCTGATTCAGCAGCAAAGTTAGAAGATTTTCTAAAAGAATTGACGAAATTAAGGAGTGGAGACATTCCATTTACATTTGTAAGTAGATGTGTATTTTGTATAAATTTATTCTTTAATGACTGTATTGGGTTGTTTGGGGGTAATTGTGACCAGTGCTAGACCAAAAAATCTTTTGAATCCACAACTATCTCAAGGTTTTTTATACAAAATATAAACTTAAAACTTATAAAATCTTTTTTATGTTTTACCCTTTAAAAATTTTAATTTTTTTAGTGGTCCCAATTTTCTTGTAATCATAACTGTCCACATTTTACATCTGTTAGTTTCCTTTATTAAAATATTGTACCATGAATTACTTTTTTTTAAAACTGAGTCCACTAAAACTCTTTAATTATCAAGAAAATCAATGTATGTGCATAGCTTTTGACTATATGGGGCGACTGCCCAAATGATAATCAATTCACATTCTTCTAATTTATATGCTATTTTTATTTATCCTATTTTATTCCCATGGTCAAAGCTAAAAGTCAGCAGATATGTGCGAATGGACCCTTAATTAACAAGGAGTTATAAGTAATACTACTAAATGAGCAAACAGTGTTACAGTGGTGGACATAATTATAAGACGCCTATCTATTTTGACAAATAGTGAACAAAAAGATTTAGAGCTTAAAAATGTTTTATCAAATACTTCAAAAACATAATTTTATTCTGTTATCATATATAATTATTTTATAATATGATATTTTGTTACAATTTTAAGAAACAACTTAAAAACATAATGGACAAAATTATAAGACACCAACCTTTTTTTTTACAAATACAGTGGTCAACAAAATTTGCAGACAGTAATGGTTTAAAAGAAAATCCTCTAACAAGGTTATTCAATATTTGGTGGAGCCGCCATTGTTTTTTATCACATGAATCTATCAATTCTAACAAAATATCGCAAAACAGTTCTTCCCAAGCACATTTTATAGCATTCTTTAGGTCTTCGACACATATAAACTGCCTCCCGTTTCGGTAAACCACACGAGCTAAGATCCCCCACAAGTTTTCGATGAGGTTTAAGTCTGGGGAGCGAAAAGGCCACGGAAGAAAATTGAGGCTTTGCTCTGAAAGCCACTTCTTTGTTTCCTTTGATGTATGTATCTACGCGTTATCATGCTGGAAAGTGTAGTTTTCGCCACAAAGAAGTTCACCGTATATGGCTAGTTGATCTTTAAGAAGATTCTTATACATTTCGGAATGCATTCTTGAACGCACAAAAACAATATCCGTTTTCCCTTGAACTGAAAAACCAGCCCAAACCATTACTGAGCCTCCACCCATTTGGCGGCTCATTAGTACATGAGGATACGTCCGTAAATCATGCCAATAATAGTGAAACCCTTCAGGACCATCCAGGTTAAACTTTTTTTCATCCAAAAATAACACAGAGTACCATTTGGAGGTCCAGGCCATATTTTTTTTTGCGAAATTTAGACGGTCCATTTTGTGCAGCCTTAAAAGCGGTGTTTTTTTTTAATTTCTTAAATTTCACATAGGAAGCATTATGCAACACTCGGCGAATGGTTCTTCTTGAGCAATTCAGTTTCAAAGCATTTTTAATGCCTGTAGAGGTCATCTGATTCTGTGTAGCGAGCGAAAGCACATGGCGTCTGTCTCTCGTGGAGAAGCAAGGAGTACGTCCATTTTGTGCAGCCTTAAAAGCGGTGTTTTTTTTTAATTTCTTAAATTTCACATAGGAAGCATTATGCCACACTCTGCGAATGGTTCTTCTTGAGCAATTCCCGTTTCAAAGCATTTTTAATGCCTGTAGAGGTCATCTGATTCTGTGTAGCGAGCGAAAGCACATGGCGTCTGTCTCTCGTGGAAAGCAAGGAGTACGTCCATTTTGTGCAGCCTTAAAAGCGGTGTGTTTTTTTAATTTCTTAAATTTCACATAGGAAGCATTATGCACACTCTGCGAATGGTTCTTCTTGAGCAATTCAGTTTCAAAGCATTTTAATGCCTGTAGAGGTCATCTGATTCTGTGTAGCGAGCGAAAGCACATGCGTCTGTCTCTCGTGGAGAAGCAAGGAGTACGTCCATTTTGTGCAGCCTAAAAGCGGTGTTTTTTTTTAATTTCTTAAATTTCACATAGGAAGCATTATGCCACACTCTGCGAATGGTTCTTCTTGAGCAATTCAGTTTCAAAGCATTTTAATGCTGTAGAGGTCATCTGATTCTGTGTAGCGAGCGAAAGCACATGGCGTCTGTCTCTCGTGGAGAAGCAAGGAGTACGTCCATTTTGTGCAGCCTTAAAAGCGGTGTTTTTTTTTAATTTCTTAAATTTCACATAGGAAGCATTATGCCACACTCTGCGAATGGTTCTTCTTGAGCAATTCAGTTTCAAAGCATTTTTAATGCCTGTAGAGGTCATCTGATTCTGTGTAGCGAGCGAAAGCACATGGCGTCTGTCTCTCGTGGAGAAGCAAGGAGTACGTCCATTTTGTGCAGCCTTAAAAGCGGTGTTTTTTTTTTAATTTCTTAAATTTCACATAGGAAGCATTATGCCACACTCTGCGAATGGTTCTTCTTGAGCAATTCAGTTCAAAGCATTTTTAATGCCTGTAGAGGTCATCTGATTCTGTGTAGCGAGCGAAAGCACATGGCGTCTGTCTCTCGTGGAGAAGCAAGGAGTACGTCCATTTTGTGCAGCCTTAAAAGCGTGTTTTTTTTTAATTTCTTAAATTTCACATAGGAAGCATTATGCCACACTCTGCAAATGGTTCTTCTTGAGCAATTCAGTTTCAAAGCATTTTAATGCCTGTAGAGTCATCTGATTCTGTGTAGCGAGCGAAAGCACATGGCGTCTGTCTCTCGTGGAGAAGCAAGGAGTACGTCCATTTTGTGCAGCCTTAAAAGCGGTGTTTTTTTTTAATTTCTTAAATTTCACATAGGAAGCATTATGCAACACTCGGCGAATGGTTCTTCTTGAGCAATTCAGTTTCAAAGCATTTTTAATGCCTGTAGAGGTCATCTGATTCTGTGTAGCGAGCGAAAGGACATGGCGTCTGTCTCTCGCGGAGAAGCAAGGAGTACGTCCAGATCTTTTAATCACTGATCCATTAATTCATCTTTTCAAAACATTTCTAACTGCACATCTAGAGCGTTTAACAACTTTTGAAATATTATTAATTGAAGCACCAGTTCCATTTAATCTCCAAATTTCGCGAATTTCACTTTCTTTTAATTCTGTACCTCGTGGCATGTTTGCAAATGCGTGAAGTCGGTTATCATCTGCTTTAGTTAACTGCTGACGTCATAACAGCGCGGCAGAAAATTTGCATGTTGCTTATTATTTAGGACGCATAATCACATTATTTAGGGTGTCTTATAATTTTGTCCATGATATTTTTTTAAATTAGAATCTATAAAATATCATTTCTGTAATACAATTACGTGTGATAATAGAATAAATTTATGTTTTTATTGTATTTGGCAAAGCATTTTTAAGCTCTAAATCTTTTCTTTCACTGTATTGTCAAATTAGGTAGGTGTCTTATAATTATTGTCCACCACTGTAGTTAACAAACTCTTTATTAATTGTGAATCTTTTACTAAATCCAAAATAACCACCATCCAGCCTTTCAATGAATTGATGGTTTTACTGTTAAAGTCTCTAACTAATGGTTTAATAAAGTAAAATAAAGTTACATTCGTCTTGAATTACAATTTTTAAATTTGTAATTCAAAGTAGTTTGCCTATCACTTCTTGCATTCTCAAATATTTTCATTGTGGAAGAGTCCACATTGAAAACAGGTAAAGAACCGAAGGAGGCAGGGTTGCAAGGCGTTTGGCGAGCATAGGGGATTGTTTGGTGGGAAATAATGTGTCACACTAAGACTACACATTGATTAGTGCAAGAAGGACTATAGTTGATTGTGCAAATAGCAGTCGGATATTGCACGGATGTGCATTTCTTGACTTGATCGTCAATCGATTTGCAACTGCAGTATGTATTATAAACACTTTCAGTATCACCTCAGGGAACGCTATAAGTTAAAATATAGCTATGCAACGATAGTGAACCCGATGCAAGTTCGAGCTGCCTTTCAATTAAGAAACTGTTTCTAAACCTTAAAGAAATATGTGCCCACAAAAGCAATAAATCGCCAAATATAGTAACGCTGGCTTAAACCAAAATTTTCCTTACCCCGTACCTTCGTTTTGCAAGTAATAGTTTGGACTCATCTAAAACGCAGGTCGTAGGTTCTAAGAAGTGATGGGAGGACTATAGTGTGCATTTAACAACTTCATTTATTTTCAATGCTTGTTTACTACTAATCTAAATTTCTTTCAATTTTACAGATTTTACGAGATTGTTCTGGAAATAGCTTTTTAGAAAATTTGTATCCTTTGTTCAAAATTTGTTATATAACTAGTATTATTCTGAAGTTAAATGTATTGTAGAAATTTCTTTAATATAACGTTAGATGTGTTCCATTGGCTGATCCACAGCTAGAAGTTTCATACTTTGAAATATCCAGAGAAGAAACAATAATGCTTGGAATTGTTGTGAGTTAAATATATTTATTGTGACACAAGCTTTGCTTGCCAACAAAATTATCCACAATTAAATATTGTTTTGGTTATTTCCACACAATGTTGCATTATTTCTTCAAACTTTGAGCAAATTTAGCAAACTATAAAGACTATACATTAAATCAGCAAAAGAAAATTAATGAAAATGGTTAATTTTGTTGTTTAAAAGTTTAAATCAGAACTACTGAAGGCCATGTTAGACGATTTTCTTTCTAAGGTGTATAAAGAGTGCGTGGAAGCATTTCTAAGTAATACTTACTGTTATAAAACCCTAATTTCATAATAGAGTTACATATTTGCTGTTTATATATGTATTTAATCTTATTGTTAATCAAAAGTACTAACTATGTTTGAAATTTTATTTAAAATTTTATAATTATTTTTATTTTATCTTAATGCAGTTTATTGGTGCTTATTTAATTACAATTAAATCTAGTTATTTGTGTAAAATTTTATTTGTATGTTTACACTTGTTTTTATAAATAGCCACATATTTGTGAAATATTTACCTGTTTTTAAATAATGAAAGGCATTTAAACAAAATTGAAAATTGTTAAAAAAATAATACCGTTACTCCCTATGTTTTTGTACAAAACCTTTCAATATTATGGCTATTTATATGAAGTGTCTAGTTCCTAACTCACATTTTCCAAAGTATAACTAGGATATTGGGTTCTGCCCATTGAGTGGCGACTTTGTCTGATTGAATTTACAATTGTCAAAAGTCGCCAATGAAGGGACTGTACCCTATATCTTAGTTAAACTTTGAAAAATGTGAGTTTTGCATTTGGACCCTTTGTATACATAAAACTGAAATAAGTTAATATATGTTAATGTGAGTTAATATATGAATATAAGTTATTATTTTATTTAAGGCATCTTCCAATGAGGAGAGCAATAGCAAATTAGCTGAAACAAATGCGCAAGAAGATTTACGAGATGAAGTATTAGGTTTGCCTACATTCTGTCACTCTTGCCAAGAACCATGTGTCACGAATATGAAAGTGATTCATATCCTTTTAAGCATATTATTTTTTATTGGTGGTTATTATGATATTTTAAGTTGCATAGACACAGTTTTCAAAGGCAAATTATAAAAATTGTTTAAGAGTCTCTTAACCATCTGATGCTTACAAGCTGTAAACGTTTGTAAGGACTGTCAGCTTTTCTAGAAACACATATGAACTTGAAAATTTTGAAATTTAAAGCTTTAAGGTGTCTTATACTCCAGAAATATATTAAAAAAATAATTAATGAGACAAAATTGTATATTTAAATCTTACACAGCAAACACAAGTGTACTAGTAAACTCAATAAGTTGTTGAAGAAATAGAAAATTGTTTGTTGAAACTATTAGTTGGTTAATTTTATGCACATACAGGGCCGGATTTCTAAATAGGCTAAGTAGGCTGTAGCCTAGAGCGGCGAATTTTTTGGGGCGGCAAATTTTACGACCAATTAAAGCAGCATTTGGCATAAAAAATAATTATAAAGATACGAATATTTTTAAGAAAGAAAACAAATAATTTACATTAATGCGTAAACCGTAAACATATATATAGTACTAATATTTTGTAGCAAACATGGTTGCTGCAAGGGTAGTTGCACCCCCTCCTCCCGGATTTCAAAGTTGAAAGAAAAATAGTAGAACAGTTTAAAAAATTCGCCTATTTTGCTTTCGATTTAGTGTGTAAAGCTACATAGATGATTCTAATATGTGTATCTATTTTAAACAGCACATACTACCCTATTTTCAACTAACCAGCTACCTTTCTCTGAAGGGGGGGGGGGATATTGTGACAGGGACGGCAAATCAATCGTAGCCTACAGGCGGCAAATCTTTAAATATGTGTGTGCACATAGAAGTTTATATATATTGAGTAAAAAGAAAAGTAATAAAATTTTCCTGTGGGGAAAAGTCATCTCTACTTAATTGTTTATTTTTAGGAACGATGCAGGACATTTTCTAGGTCGGTTTTTGAGGCTATTTTAACCTTAACTTTTTATTAAAAATTCCATATTTTAAAGATGTAGTTATTATGTCCACAATTTGTGAAGTTTGTGACTACAAAACAACTGAAGTCAAAAGCGGATCCGGGATCGAACCATATGGAATTCGAGCCACACTTAAAATAGAGGAACACAGAGATTTGACTAGAGATGTCTTAAAAGTGAGTTTGTTAAAAAAAGCATGATAGTAGTTTTTTTTTTGTCACATTATCACAGTTGTAGTTAGCATCATAATTCTTCAGTTTTTAAAAGTGCAATAAAAATTATCTAACTTAACGGCCAACTTTTACTCTTTCAATGTCAATGCTAAAAATTTGTAATAAAATTAAACATGATGAAAGGTGAACGCACTAGGAAATAATTTCAAAATACTTTCCATGTTTCAACTTGTTTGTCAGTAAACATTTAAGTACTTGCCTTGTGAAAAGTGAGATTTGGTTCTTTAATGTGTTAGATAAATTAAAGAGCTTAGTGGAAGAACATGTTATGTAACTTTTTTGAAAAAATTGAGATTTTATGTCAATAAACATGTTATTTTCTTCCTTAAACAAGTGTCTCCGTTATCATAAACTTGAAGTATAGTTTTTATCGTTTTCAAGAACCGTTTTTAACAGATCCAAGTGCAGATTAATAAAAACATCGAAGCTAATTTTCTCGTTTTCACCTTTTTCTCACCCAGCACATTCTTCCACTAAGATCTTCAATTAAAAGTAATTCGCACTAAGATCTTAATTAAGTCATACATACAGATACTACTCCAATGTACAAAAAAAATTATATGCATCAATTATGTTTAGTTATGGTGGTATTGCCACAAAATATTTGTTTTTTTTTAAAGCTTTAAAAATTTTTATTCAAGCAAATATTGTAAAAATTAAAATAAGCTTGTTTTCTTAACAATACAGGTTTCAATTTTAAAAGAGGCCAATCAACAATTTGTTTTTCATTTTGCGGCCTCTTTTAAAAGTGCCTCCCTGTATAAAGTGGTTTGTTCACATTTATTTTCAGTCAGACACTTGCAGAATTATCATCAAAGAGCTGGAACTTGATGTTGGATCTGCTGCATTTAAAAGTCGTTATTCTACTGTAGAAGGAATTCTAAGTACAATTAAGGAACAGGTGCAGCCTTTTTCTTTTGATAAAACATGCTGGGCAGTAACTGCATTAAAATTAAAATATTTTTGTTTTTTATTTAGAAGCTATAGTATTGTTATTTACTTCAATAAACATTCATTGTTAAAAAATATTATTCAACAGTAAAAAAAAATGCTTTTGTAGAAAAATACTTATGTTCATTTCCTTTAACTATTTATAACCATAAATCCAACTACAGTTAGTTAAAGTTCTCTGGAAGTTTATTATAAAGATAATAAAGTTGTCTTTCTAAATAAAAATGACATTTTTTGGGAATTTCTTTTTTTCCCCTTCTCAAAACTGTTGTACATATTCAGAGTGGATCAACTGACCCCCGACCTATAAATTATTGTAGTTTTCAATTGAATTCAAATGTTGAATACACAAATTAATTGCCTATTTGTAATATTGTTTTTATTTTGCAGTTGACAGAAAGCAATCCTTTTATCACTGGTGATAGTGCTGACAAAGATCGAAAAGACAAAATGGAAACTTTAATAAATCAGATAGATGAGGTAAATTTTTTTCTTGTG
Source organism: Oedothorax gibbosus (assembly GCA_019343175.1). Classification (NCBI taxonomy): domain Eukaryota; kingdom Metazoa; phylum Arthropoda; class Arachnida; order Araneae; family Linyphiidae; genus Oedothorax; species Oedothorax gibbosus. Next base: position 12,345,269 of record CM033278.1, read on the forward strand.
TTCATAAACTATTTACATTCATTTGTCAAAAAAGTTTTAAATTAAAAAAAAATAATACTTAATGGTTATTGAAATGGAAGTGTCACATAATTTTAAGAGCAAAGTAGTATTTGATTATATTTATCATATGTAGCTTTCTTTTGACTTAGAGTATCTGGTCTTATAATTTGCGAAACAGTTGTTTGGTTTTTATTCTTAAAAATAGTTATGAATTTTAAATGAGGTAAAATGAATCCCATCTATCAAATTTCAAGCATTATTTTGCAAGTTAATGCTTTTTAATGATTAAGCTTTGGTATTATTTAGATATTTGTCTTTGCTTATTAGTCTATAAATATTCTTTAGCTTACTGTTCAAACTAAATCATATTCAAATCTGATGACTTCGAATTCCCCATTTATACTTAATAGTTTTTTCACCTATGTTTAAGCCACCAATTTAATAAAACAATTTCTTTATAAGCAAATGTATTTTCCTTTTATGTGTTTGTGTTTTGTGATTTGTTATTTTTTGACACATGCAAACTCTGCTTTTTCAATTACTTAGATGCATTCTAAATTAAACTAGTTAATAATTCGTTCATGAATTAATAAGTACTAATCAATAATGCTTGATTAAGCTTTAAATGTGATTTTTTTTTCTAACCCTATTTGCACTTTTAAAAAATGCATAAAAGAATCATCTCAGTATAGTTTTACTTTGTTGGAATGTTCATATCACTGTGACAGCCTAAGTATTTGAAAATGAGTAGAATCACTAAGTTAGAAAAACCATTAGAAAAAATATTAACATGGTTCTCTAGTTACCTAGTTATTTTTATAACTTGCATGATGCCCACATCCAATAAAACTCTTTTTACGATAAATATTTTGTTCATGATGTGTTTCAAACAATAGTTTTTATTTCTTAAAATTAGATTATATCTGGACAAAGAAAAGTGACCTTCATCATGGATGATCCTTGTGGAAATAGTCATCTTCAGGTACAATTTTATCGCCACTCTTATTCCATAAGATCAACTTAGAGTTTTCAGGTTTAAAATGACAGCAGACCTTTCAAATTTGTAGAAAGGGCATTGCTGCTCAGGCGTCCCTCGAGCACATCCTGCAGTGTATTAGATTAAGATAAGAAACACATAACATCCGACCCTTTGACTGTGATTGACTTTTTAACAGTCAACAATATTTTGGAGAGCTGAGGATTAGCAACAACAACAAAAATGCCATCAAAGGGTACTGAAGAGTTGCATGAATTTCAAATTCAGTCATTTTTTAAAGATTTTAAGCTGATATTCGGAATCGACTGCTTCTAATGCGCCAGAAAAAGTTATAAGTCTGTCATTTCAGATAGGATGCAAATTGTGGTAAAATTGGCTTTTTTGATAATGACTATCGCTGTTTAACCCCTCCATTTCTCAATCAATTCTAGACGGAATGAACTACTGTTTTTAAGTATCTGCAGTGATTAAGCATGCTTGTCTTTTTACACATACCAAGTGGTTTATTTAAACAAACCTTCAAATCTTTGACCAATTTTTTTCTTAATTTATTCTTCAGTTTTTCTGCTGTAAAATCTATATATTTTCTTTAACTTTATATCTTAGTTAGATGTTTTTACTGTAGTTCCTGGTGTAACTTTAACATATTCTAATTGTTTAAACTCTTAACCATTTGTTCCGAATGTTTTCTTTTATTTTACAGACTTTTCTGCAATAACTAATACTACATATATAACTTGTCTTTTACCTTATATCCTGGTTCTGCATTTTTATCATAGAGTCTCGAGGGTCCAGAACTTGATGCCAATTTAACGATTGAAAAATATGAAAGGACTTGGGAACAAGACGATGAACTTGGACTTCTAGATATGAAAACGGAAAACTATGAAGAATCTTAATTAATTCACCGCCATAAAGTGATTTGTAAAAAGTTATAGAATCATACTTTACACAGATTTTTAGCGTTTCGTGATGCATGGTAAAAACTTTTGAGTACATATAGATGTTGTACTGCATTTTGTTTAATGTTTTTTTTAAAATAAACTTCTGTACCTATATATTTATTGTCCTTATTTAAATATAACTAATTTCCCAAAACTGTTCAGAGAGAGAGTTAATGTTAACTTACAAAAGTTTTCCCTTAATGCAATGAAATAAAAAAAATATTAACAAAGCATTTTGGCCACTTAATTAGGTTCTATAAATTTATGTACAAATATCTTTTTTAAGTCAAGTGTAGATTTGAATGTTTAGTATTTTTACTGTGTGCCATGTACATTCTGGAGAATACTGAATTGCAATTGAATAATTTATTGCTCACTATAAATATTTAAATATCTTATCTATTAATAACCAGTAATAAAAGTATGCTACTAAGCAGGAAAATCACTAAAACTCAGCAGGTTTTAAATAAAGGGTTCATATGTTTTTAAAAAATAATATAAATTAGTTTGAAGGATTAATTTTGCGACTTAAAAATGTCTTTTATGAATTGACCACTAAAAACTTATCATAGAGTAAGCGATATAAGATTTATCAGCCTAATTTTGTGGTCCTTTTTGTTAAGACCTTAATATTTTTGTGAAGAATCATTTTAGATGCAGAATTCTATAAAAGGTTCTCAAAAATTACCCGAATGCTTTTGATTACTATTAAACTAATTATTTAAAACTAAACAAGTTTTAATGTTAGGATTTTGGTTTTTAAGTTGTCACATGAAATATTTTTGAAACATAAGTTGCTTAAAATATCTTGTTACAGATCTATTTTCTCCAGAGATATTGGACTCTTGGATTTGAAACAATTAAAAAATTCTCCAGTTAATACTTGAGCTCAATTAGGAATAATTGAACTACCTATCTAATGTAAACTACTTGCATTTTTCTTATCTAAATTGATAATGAGTTTTTAATGCTGAAATGAAAGAACAAACAGTTATAGGATGAAAGAATGACTTTGAAATAAATGAAATAATTTATTTATAAAAATACAATAAATATATTTGGGAGTTCTGCAATGAATTTGCACAATTGAAATCTTCATTTAAGTTGAATTCTTAACATTTAAATTCATATGATTCAACTCACAGTGTGTATGGAGAGGATAACTAAAGGCAGTTTAAAAAATGCTAATTACTTTTTTAAAAATGATATAGGGACTAAGCTTTTTCACTATTAGGTATTGTTAAAATTCAATGGAAGACCAGACTTAAATTGTTTATAAAATTACATAGATGTAGACCTATTCATATACAAAGGGCTAGGACCTAGTTATATATAAAAGGCTTGACATAATAGTTTAAAAAATTATTAGACATAGCAAATAAACATTGCACATATTTCCATAAAAAAACCTGATTCTTTAACTCCAGATCTACTGGATTAAAGTATACCATGAATATACATTTCATATTTAAAAAAGAGAAGCAAAGTAAACTACATCACTGTTAAATTATAAATTTATCTGAGATAATTTTCAGATTTATAATTTATCAGAAAGTATCACACATGTAGACCTAATAATTGAATCCTTTGAATGAAGAGGTCAGAATAAAAATTTTCAAAAGCTCTAGATAATAGAGGATCCTTAAGTTGAATACTGCAATTAAAATCTACCATTAAAAAAAATCAGAATGGAAGCCGCATTCAAACTATCAGAAGGTATGCTTATGACACCTAGCATCTTAAGGAATCTGTGTCTTTAAATAATACGTGTAGTTTGGCTACTAATGAATAAAATCAGTCATATGTATTATCCTCTAAGTTGTACTTGCACATGGGGCAAGTTAGGCGTTCCTTGAGACACTTTCTCAAGCAATCTCCATGGAACATGTGATGACACGGTGTGACCCGGGCCCACGCCATGTTTTGCAAGCAAATGGCACAAACATCATCATTGTCCATGAGCTCCTGTACACTGGCGAACCTGTACTTGCTGATGCAGGATTTCTCTTTCATCAGGACCTGCCAGTAATGATCCATGTCCTTCACGGTCACGTATACGTTGATGAAGCTGGCAAAAGCGAGCAGTATCCAGTCATCGTTTGACCAGATAAAGACCAAGAGGATCATCAATCCAGACGCGATGGAGGTGCCGATTCGAACCAGGACTGGTGTCCAGAGGTTCTCCAGACTTTCGAACATGTCGCTCTTGAGGTAGGCCAGCATTGATGGAATTTTTTCCTGGCAAGTCCTCTCTGTAAGGGTGAAGTACACGGCTGTTATGAAAACGTAGCACCAGGTCGGGTTGAAGTGCTCCAAACCCTGTTCCAGACCAAATACCAGTAGCATGAAGACGCCGGTTATGACGAACGTGACGGCTCTGGTGAACTCCAGCATGAACAAGGTGGCCGTCATGGCAAGGTGGCGGACGTTCGAATGTTCGGAAATGAATACGACAGGTGTCATGTCCTGAAGGTACACTAGTCTCTGGGTGTATATTAGGAGGTAACAGATGACGTTGTAGAACAAGAGGGCGTACAGACCTGTTAGTTTTTCTTCAGGACAAAACCATCTGTCACAAAGCATGAAGAACATTATTTGATTGATGAGACTCGCAATCGCTTCGGATTTTTGGATCGCCTCCACTCCGCTGCTGCGACGTTCCCTGTTCATTTTTGAACCGAAATGTTTATAGATTTATTTGAATATGTCACAGAATATGAGTTAGTGTATTAAAAAGCAAAATCTCGTGATTGTAGCGTGAGTCACCGATCAAAGCCTCTGCAGCATAATCCACGAACAAAAAGATAAGTTTTCATAGTGATACCTGCTAGGGAGAAACGAAAAAATTAAGTTAATCAAGAATTCGGATCTGAACACGTACTCATTTTTATCTACAATATATTAAATAATTAATCCTCTCAAATAGAAACACAAGCGATAGCTACTGTCGGCTGTCTTCTAAATGGCTGCAGTCTATATCTTCATAGAGAAATGGTCTTAGGCAACGCCTATATACATGAAAAAATATTGTCACGGTGATAGAAAATCGGTCATTCACTGAATAGTTTATTATTCTATAGTAAGTTAATATTGACAGGAAAGTGACAGTGACAAATTAAAATAGATTTATCTTTTGCCTCTGACACGCAGGCCTCAAGAACATTTTTTTTTATTCAAAGTTGGTGGGCTGATTATAAAAAATAAAATAATAAAAATGCAATTATAAACATTTTCTGCTTGCCGTGGTTAATTTTTAACAATAGGTGAAAAATATCTTCAGTTTGCCGCTACTATATGCAATCGAAAATGGATATATCCTAACGATAAAATTTTTCAATTAAATGGATATGGAGTTGTTTTATAGCAGAAAAAACGGATTGACAATCAAATCGTAGAGCCAGCGAACATCAGAAGTAGCTATCATCATTATGCCTATTTCAAGGAACTTTATATAACATGTCTTGTTAAAATTATATTTAATTTCTAATGCCCAAATTTAAAATAAAATTATTTCTAATTAGATTGTTGACATTGAAAATCAATTGTGAATTTCTTGATATTTTTTCTTTTTTTAGTATTAGTTGTGAAAAAATATTCACCATACTAAAAGAAAAACCGGTCTTCGGTTTTTCAGGGGAAAAAATTATTTTGGAAAGATTTAACAACATTCATTTTCTTTCAAAATATTCGTATTTTCCTTTAAATTTGTCAAGAAAATTTGTAATGCTAGGCACAATTAATTCAAGATCAAACAAGTGATAATCTTCAGAAACAATCATAATGGTTGAACAAATTACTTACTCTTATGAATGTATCCAATGAACATATGTATAAATTTCTTGTGTGTCCTCCTCGAAATCTTTTATCAGTCTGAAGCAAAAATCTTTAAGTTCAGAAATTAAGTCTGAGGGAAATTGCGTCATGAAGCTTACCACATGATTCAGTCGTTACTATACTCTGTTTTCCGCGCAGTTTATTTCTGTGATTGTTGTTGACTTTTTAGAAGGATTGAACGTTTTTGCCCTTTTTACTGAACTGTTGTTTCTTTCAAGTTTTTTCTTTTTAATTAATAAATCTTATATAACTATCTTATACAACAGATTGTTCATAAAACAGACTTCGTTTAGGAGAGTTTAGTTCGTCGTGGTCTTATCTTCTGATGCGCTATTATCTTACGTCACTATTACAGTTTTCCGCTCACTTGTCTGCTTTGTCACTTGACCACGTTACAAAATTATGTTGCGTAGGTGGCTGTATTTGTAGATTTAAGTTATAAATAGTTTTTTCCCGAGCTTTCTAATGAGAAGGTGATTATCTCCATTTCCACAGCACTTTGAACAGCGGGTATTAAAATATGTTTCTATACCCATTGGGTCTTAGGGTTAGGTGCTAACATAATAATAAAATAGGAAACAGTTAATTCCTTAAAGTAACAGGCCAAGCCTGATCAAGGATAACACTGATTATGGACACGAAAAATCACTCCCCCCTGCGAAACTTTTGTGTACGATTGCACGTATGATAGTCAATGTTTAAATAACATTAAAGTGCTAGTTCTAAAATAAAAAGAAAACCATCATTATTTATACCTTAATTTATTGAACATTATCAAGAATTTGGGCTCTAGGTGCGGGTCTTATGGAAGATCAGGACCTGGTAACAGATAAACACAACGCATTGTTAAAATTTTTAACAGCTCTTTTTGGAAGGGAGACCCCCTGCGTTGACACCACTGCGTTGACACACCTTTTCCCCAACAACTCCAGAAATAACTCGGGTGCTACGTCACTCGATTCACGTGAAACTCGAAAAGCATCAATGAAAAGTCAAGAGTTGAAAACTTGGAAAGGTAAGGGAAGGATATCCTTTTTTTTCTCTACAGAAATTTTGTTTTTCATTTGTGACGCCTACTGTGAGATAAAAGTAAACCGATGAGTACACAATTAGCGATGTAACCATCTTTAGCCTAGCTTTATAGCTGTGATGTTGCGTAATTGAAGTGGTAATGTTGTGATTTTCAGTGAAAAGAGTGCTTGAAATGGTATGTTTAGAAAAGCAAACAAAAAAAAATTGCAAAATCGTCCATATCTTATTCTGTGATTTTTTATTAAAATTAAATGAGAAGTTTCAGTGAACAAAAAGTTTTTTTAAGTTATTTTTTTTTATGCTACAAGTGCGGGGGAGTAACGAAGACGTCTCCTTATTTAAAGTTCTTAAAAGAAAACGAAATAATTTTACACGGACCAGGATTTCAAAAGTTTGACTGATTCTGATGGGCTATACTCAAGAACAAAGACTTACGATAAAGATGTCGTAAGCATCCTACTGTTCCAAGAAAAACTGAAGCCACGAATTCCCCACGAAATAAGAGCAATGCCCTATTCTCGTCAAAGAGGTAAAAAAAGACTCAAAGGTTAAAAAGAAACGTTTGGGTGGATTCCATAGAGTTAACAAGTTAAGCTCACGGCGGATTCATAGTAAATTGGCGACATATCGCCGTTTTTGTCGCGAACACTATCGTGTTATACACCAATTTTAAAATTACTTTTGTAAGTTTTTGCCAGTAATTTACTTTGGAATTTAATATAGCCAGGTTTTTAATTTCAGAAAATAAAAACTTGCTTATTAAAGAAGAGTCTACTTCGAAATACGGTAAGTTATAGAATAGCCATTACCTCCTATAGAACAAGAACCCGTTCAAGGAATAATTCTGAGAAGGAGCTAGGTAAGTGCTGGTTAGGTAGGCCGATATGCCTCACTATACAAAAATTTCCCCAAATCTGGTAAATGCATCGATTTGATTACTTGAATAGTTATACATAGTGTTGTATTGATGTTGGTCGTTAATTTCGGCCTACCTATTTCTCAAAATATGTGTATATGGCAACCCGTGCGTAGGCTTATTGCTCTAGGAGTTTTTGGTGTAATACGTGATTGAACCAGGTTAGTTTAGTCAATCCAAATAGGAACAATTTTTTTTTCGTTTTATTTAGACTATTACGAGTGCTAGTTAGCACTCGTCCACCAAACCAATCATAGCCGCCTGGAATTCTTAACTTACGTGAAATATATCAATACACTTTCATATAAATGAATCGAAATTATTAAGATACTTAAAAAGTAAATTAAACTAGACATATCATTATACTAAACCCACGTGACTTGGAACATTAGCTGTAGTCAGGTTTTCTCCTGTTTAGATTTGCCAATGCTCGGTCTATACTTTTATCAAAAAGTCTTTGTGTCCAAACGCGTCAGGTTCTTTGGCCTCATCACGCAGAAGAGACATCAGCTTTCCACCAAGGGTTGACAATGCCACACGATCCGTGGACTGTTGCCAGCAGACGTTTATAAATTGCGTAATGTTCAGTTCCACGTTGGCTCTGGAGGTTTCCCAAGTGTTGTGACGTTATCGGGATAGGGTTAAGGATCCGTAATTACCGCAGCCAAATGAGGTGGCACTTACTTACCGCATGTATTTGAGGTGGAAATGTCAAAATGAGAGATAAAATTAGATAATCCAATAAACATGTATTTCCTCTGAGACTTTAGGCGTAGTTACCTGGGGCAATTTTCTTGGACCTGTTGTGAATTGCTTTGTGTAAACATCGTTGCATGTTTACTAGGAAAGTAGCAAGTGCGTTTGTTGAGAAAAAACGCAGTTATAAAATACGAAAATAAAAACATAAACGTTAGGTAACTAATTATGTAATTAAAGCAGTATATCATTATGTAATATGTTTGCAACACTAAATGGGATACTTCCAAGATTGTACTGATTATAAATCCATTGTTTCCTCTTAAGTTACAATTAGCTTTTATACATAGTAACCCAGAAACACAACATCATAAAAGCGTCAGCTTTTCATATTACACAATAATACTTATATAACTTCATTCAACGGAATGTGTCAAAAAAAATTTCATAATTATTTATTTTGAAAAATAATATTACGAGTAGATTCATGCTTCGTTCATATGTACGAGTATCATGGTACATATCCGATATTAATTTCAAAAATATCGGTAATTTTAATGTTTTAATTTATGTGAAAATAATAAAATCACATTATGCATCAGATTTTTTTGTCTAAAAATTAGATATTTGAATTTTCAATAGTTTTTTTTAAATACCCATTTACGAAATGCCTGGTACAAGGCAAATGGTGGTTAACTGTTAGTAATACATACCTCAAACTGTAAGATTCAACATATTGGATTGAAGTATTGTCATATTGAAGTCTTTTTTTAGATAACAAGGGAAAACTAGCTCAAGCCTGTCAGTATCACAAACATGAAATTGATAAAGACATTTTTAGTTAAGTTAATGATGTGAGCTTAATGGTCAATTGTACGAACTACACAAACATTATAAAACCCATTGCAGGAGCATTAGACTTTTAGTTGATCAACTGTTTACTGCTTCACCAACATCATTAGAGAGAATTTTCTAAATTGCGCACTTGGATAGGTATTAAGAAAGCGGAAAAACTTAAAAGTTTTGAAAAAAATTCGTTTTTTGTTTAAAATTTTGAAAAAAAAATAATTCTCGAAAATTGTATTTTAAAAGAAAATTGTTAAACTTAGAATTTTGTTATAAGTGCTTAAAAAAAGAAAAAAAAATACTTATAATATTATATATAAGAAATTGAGCACTATTTTATATTAAATAATGTTTTATATTGTTTTTTTTTATATAATGTGTAATATGTATTGGTGTTTAAGTTGCACATTAAATGTGAAAATATTTATAATAAGCAATGAGTGGAAGATTTTGAAAATATCGGATATATATCAAAAATGTATCAAAATATCAGATGCATATCAAAATAAAGGGTATTTTTGATATTTTCGATAAAGCGTTACATATATGTATCCTTTTTTCGACTTTACTTGCATAAATATTGGATGAGTATATGTTGCCGTTAGTTAGGTCTGATAATTTTAGAAATATATGCATATAGATTTAAAGTAAATCAATTTTCCTCTTACTTATTTTCCATTTTATATTCAAAAGTAAGTTTCGTATCTGTTCATTTTATAGTAAAAATAAATAAAACTTTCAAAGGTGAATATAGATTTCGCATCACTTCCGAATAGAGCGTTGCTGTAAAACTGTATTTTCCTTTAGCAGAGTTAGTATGCAGAGAAACAACGTAAAAGGAGAAAAGTGAAAAGCTGCCACAATGAATTGCAGATATGAAATATTGTTTTCATGGCCTTTTCATCTCTAACTTATTTAAATTAAGTTGTATGAAGCTACTAGCGATATGGACTTGTGCTGCTTTGGACGTACTGTAGCAGGAAGAGCACAGAAGTAATCCGTTTGGTTGTAAGGTATTCCGTTTATATAAGAAATTCTTATAATTTTAAAGTTTTAGATTCTTATTTAGTCTATAAACATGCAATCCAGCAAATAATAATATGTAATCAAGAATCTCTATTTAGTGTCTTAAAAATTTATTGGCTGATATAGTTTTTCCCTGTTGAAATTGTCCAAAAATATGCATCATAAAATTGAGTGTTTAGAAAAATTATTTTTATTATTTTCATATTCAGTTTCAGCAAATTAAATTTAATAATAAGTCGTAAGGGCATCTTTCACGACTTCTACGGCAAAACCACTACTCTGAACCCGAGAAACGAAAATAAGACTTTTTTTTTATGAGGCTCCTCTTCGCTGTGTTATTTAATTTTTTCCCAAACAGATAGACAGACAAAACGCAATTGAACACACTAACTACATTTTAGATATTCTTTGCATGATTAAAACATTTCCGGCCTAACAAATTGTAAAAATAATACAATAAAATATAAAACTCTGCTTCCCACGAAACACACTCAAACCGAAATTACGGCCCCACCGAGCAGAGAAGCCTTAAAAAGAAATTAAGGAACGGAAACCAGAAAGTTCTACTTTACGTGAGAAAGATGGTCACTTATTCAAATTATTATACTTTTTAGTTTTGAATTTGGTTAAATTAGCATCACACTACAACCACATGAGGGCTATAAATTGTATTTTCCATTTTAGATTTTCTATTTCTGTTTTAGTGTCAGATTAAGTATTTTAGATTCACCAATAGATGACAGCACAATGCATTTAAAGTATTAAAATTCTTTAATGTATATAAAAATTGCCTTCTATAAATCTGTTATCGAGTTTATATATTTACAATTTCTTGAATTTCATAAGAATTTTTTTTTGTAACGGATAGCATGTTTCTTCCATTGCGAATCAACGCAAGAGGTATGTCAGTAGAGGAAATTGGATCAGTGCAACAATGATTAAATGAAAGAGTTATTATTACTTAACGAAGCAGAAAAACATAGATGCCCCTGGTTAATAATTAAAAAAAAATTATAGATGCATACGCTTAAGCAATCATTGGTACTTATTTTATAGTGTAGATTTTTTTACTTTTTAGGGAGAGGAATACTTGACCTAAGGTACTTTTCTCATTAATAAAATAAGTTTTGCAAAAGTTTTTGGAAGTGGTATCAATTCTTCTCTTTCACTTAGCTGATCACATGGTGAAAATAGCAATCATATTATTACATAAGGTTTTTTTTAACAATGAGACAAATTACTTTAAGGAAATCCGAAGCCGCCAGAATATATTGTTCTACCAGTTTCAATCGATACAATGTCTTCACTTTCTCTTAAGCATAAAGTTTTTTTTAATGTAATTTTAACCCTTCATTGCACGATTTTTAGCCTACTTTTCTTTTTTTAATTCGAAAGAATTAAAAAAATGAAAACGTAGGTATTGACATGCGGTCGATGTCCGTCTGCCTGTCTGTCCGTACCCCCCTTCCAAAATCGGTTCTATCCATCGGATCTTAAAAATTCTTTTTTTGATAGAAAGCTATGACCTCAGATACCCAACTTTCATACTTTTTGTCCGTCTGTCTGTACGTCCGGACGGACATAAATCTACTATCTGTCGGCGAATTTCCCATTGAATTAGCATTGAAATTCAATTTTGAGTCATTTAAATTACTGTTGCCAAATCAACAATGGCATGAGAAACTTTATTTATTTAAACATATTTGAAGCAAAATAATATTTTCATGAATCAGTTTGGAATGACGTCATAAAATGAAGCACAATTTGATTCTTTGATTTTTCATTAATTATCTAACAAGAAAGCGGCAAGGCATAGTTTTGCATACAATTACGCTTAGTTTTAATTTACATTTCTTATTTTTTTAATGCAGTTTGGAGTTTCATTACTTTTGTTATTAATAAATATTTAATTATTCCTCGAACTACAAATAAATCGCGAGCAGACGATAAATAATATTTAATTAATTTACGAAATAATATTAAGGAAAATAGTTGATTTTGGCTTTTAGAAGTTTAAATTATTAGCTGGATGCTATGTTTCGATTTTTTTTCTTATATGTATAAATCTAGTGTAGAAACGGCTGTTGATGATATTTACTGTTAGAAACCTAGTTTTTTCCCGATTAGAACTTCAGTAAGTATTTAAGTAACAGGAAAGTAGGCTATTTTAGTTCTTTATGAACTTCTTGTTTCTTTCTGTATAGAAACTAGGATTTAATATCTTCACTTGGAAAAATATTGGAATTTTTTTCGATAATTCTTTGCCGCGCAAAACGCTGATTTATCTGAATAGAATAAAACTAAAAATGCCTCAAATTTTAAAAAATAACTGTATACTTAATTTTCTTTAAAATATACGCTGGTAATTCTTTAAAATATACGAAAAATATTAAGCCCTTTTTTTTTATAAAATCAAACAATACTTCTAAAATAGGCTCTTTAGAACTAACAAACAGAGTCAATTTACTAATCTATAATAATAAAAGAAAGAGTCTGTGTGTCTGTGCGTGTGTGTCTGTTTGTCTTCGGTTCGTAAAAGACCTACTTATACTGCCCTCATAAATTCGAAATTTTTAAGATAGATTCCCTTTAATACTAACGTGTGCACCTGAAGCTTAGTTTTTTCATATTTGTTCCATTTTTAGAGAAAATTCGAATTTTCTGAAAAAAATACACCACTTTCGCTCAAATCCGATCATTTTTTCTCTTTCCTAATGCCATCGGCTGAAAAAATTAAATACAACTTTTAACGAAAACATTTAAAATTCAAAATGTTTATTTTTTATTCTTTTGCCATTACTTTCAGAAACTAAATTCATTATTTGAAAAATAATTGACATGTTTCAAGTGACGTAATTCCGCCAGTCTTCATTCCCGGATTTTATTGTGGGTTTATTTGATGATTTTTTCATTGATTTTTCAGTTGACTGCATGTATGCATATTTAAGCAATAAATATATAGTTAAGCTATTACTGGAAATATGATGGTTAATAAAGGCCATCGCACTAGAGCTATTAGTGTTTTATGTCTTTATTTTTTCGCCAAACACGTTGCCAAACTCGCCAAATTATTAACTAAAATTCGCCAAATAGGCAATTTCTTTTATAAATAATTTATAAGCTGGTCGGTTGTTCGAAGGTCATTGTGTTAGAGCTGTATAATGGGTGTGGGTAGCTATATCTATTTTCTCGCCAAATTATTTCCCAAAACGCGCCAAATGAGCTAAAAGGTTTTATGTATTTATGAGGGAATTGTGATGACATTTATGAGTGCATTTTATAGCGTATTTTTCATTTTGGAATTTTAAGGCAATGAAACGGGATTTTATAATTTATAACGAGCGGAAACAATGATAAGTTTATGATCCTATAACAGGGTATATGGTACACATATTTGGAATCTATTTGATATTTTTTTATTCCGTGCGAAGAACGGGTATAAATTTGCTAGTAGAAAATATAAAAGTTAATTAGTCCATTATTCGGGCAGGTTATATTAATAGAATTTTTCAATTAATTTGTTACTTGTAGCACCGATTGAAATTTCTCAATAGTAATATTGAAGGAGAAGAAAACACATTGCTTTATAGACCTAAATATAGGTCTGTGCCAAATCTATAAATAAATATATTATCTCTCTCGATGTCTATTCACTGCATTAGCAAATATAGAACAAAATCATTCAATTATCTGAAAGACTTATGATAAAAATAAATTAAGCATTGGCAAACCTAAAGGGGACTGTAAAATAAAGTCTCAAAATAAAATAGGATTTGCGGAATCAAGTATCAACAGAACTTTCCGCTCCTAAGTAAGAAAAAACGGACGAAAGTCAAAAACCGTTGCAAACTACGAACTTTATTTTTTAAACTGAATTTTTACATTTCAAAGACAACGTTGCCACAGACAAAACCTTATACTTGAAATCAAACAAACAAACTACAATTAACATCCTCCCACCTTGAGGTTCTGTAGAATCTCAACATACGGGCATTACTACAATAATACAATAAAAGAATGAAAATTTTGTCTGGGCAGAAACACAGCATTTAAAACTTCAAACGCTCAGGAATACCAACTACACGACCCGATCTGGTAACATATGATTTGGCTTGCTCAGTAGTATCAATAGATACATCATTTTTGGCACTGTTCACAAGGTTCGATTTTGAGGAGACTTTCAAAGGATATATTCGCTGAACAGGACGGAGGAGTTTCGAAAATGCAGTTTGAACTCTGACCAGCCTAACATTGCCATCCGACCCGGGTAATAACTTTACAATGCGCCCCAAAGGCCAATCAATTCTTTTTGTGTTGTCAGCTCCAACTAATACGATGTCTCCCACTGATATGGTTCGATGATCTATCTTCTTATTCCTTTGCACAAGCAGACCCAAATATTCGGAACGAAATCTGTTGCGAAGATCTTTTTGTAGGGCTTGTCTGTATTTTACTCTTCGATTCAAGCTCTTTTGGTCAACAGAATCCAAGTCGGGAGTTCTCCACTCTTGAATATCTTGTAGGAACATCGATGGGGAAAGAGGTACGGGATCTTTATTATTCTCCGAAATGTAAGTTAGAGGACGCGAGTTCATGAGTGATTCACAATCGCACAAAACTGTGAACATCTCCTCTTGGGACAATAGAGCACGGCCTAAGACTCTCTTCAAAAGATCCTTCATTACTCGTATGAGGCGCTCCCACCATCCACCCACCACGCAGCTGTCGGGGGGTTAAACTTCCAATGAATATTATTGATGGCACTGTGCTTGATTACCTTATTCCAGTCGAGCAGACGCAGACAGTTCGCAGCACCAACGAAATTTGTGCCGTTATCACAATATATAGTAGTGCATCTACCCCTTCTAGCTACAAATCTTCTTAATGCCATCAGAAACATTTCCGTTGAAGCACTGCTGACAAGTTCAAAATGAACAGCTCTATAAATTGCACAGGTAAAGATGAGTACCCAAGCCTTCGAGTTATCTTTTAGGTGTAAGGGCCCGGCAGCATCTACTCCAGTAATCTGGAAGACTGCCGCATCTTTTACACGGTCTTCAGGGAGAGGAGATACAGTACTTTCCAGCTTCTGAGAAGAGAATCTTGCGCAGATGGTACACTTTGCGATAATTTTCCTGGTAGTTGTCTTCCCATTCAAGATCCAGTATTTTTCTCTCAATATATTAAGGAGCATCTGAACTTCGCAATGAGAGTTTTTCTCATGATGAAAAGGTATGAGTATAAACATAACTTCATGATTGGTAGGTAGAAGAACTGGTTTTCAAAAGTCTTTCTTTATCTTTCCTGTAGACAATTTGTGTCTTCACCCTCACAACGCCTTCATCATCTGTATAAATTGAGAGATTTTTAAGCTTCTTTTATGATTTAGTATTCCATTACATTCTTGCTGAATCATTTTCAGAACCACTAATTCTGCCTTTTCATATTCTAATGCGGAGATTTCTCCAAAAGTTCGACTTTCTTTGACAGAAGAGGAGTTTCCAATAAACCTGCGAATCCAACAGATCATTCGAACGATCTTTTCATAGCTAGAAAAGTACTTGTAGTACCAGCCAGTTTCTCTATTATCCTCAACATTAGCAAGTGAAGGAACAGATTTTATTTTTTCTACTGAAATTTCTTCCTCATTGAGTATTTCCATAGATTTTAGGTGACTCCAATTATCTTGAGATTCTTTTAGCCAATTTGGTCCCTCCCACCATGCAAAGTCGAGGAGTTGCTTTGCATTACATCCTCTCGAGGGTAGATCTCCAGGATTTAAATGGCTCGGAACATGTTGCCATGACGAAGGATTACTCAATTTCCTTATTTCTTGCACTCTGTTTCTAACAAAAACAGACCAGTTTTCTTCTCGATATATCCATGCTAGTGCAGTTGTTGAGTCGCTCCAGTAGTAACATTTTACATCTTTCCAACCTAGAGCATCTAAGACCGATTTCGTTAATCGAGCTCCTATTAAGGCAGCTAAGAGTTCTAACCGTGGGATTGTTCCTCCTTTTAGGGGTGCTACTCGAGCTTTTGAAGCAAGAAGACATAACTTTGCATTGTCTTCTTTTTCGATTCTCAAGAAAACGACGGCAGCAAACGCGTCTTTACTTGCGTCACAAAAACAGTGTATTTCACACTTTTCCAACTCTTCGTGAGAAATCTGAATCCAACGAGGAATATGTATGTCCGCCAAGAACTTCAATACATTAAACCATTGTAGAAATCTATCTTTTAAGTCGCCAGTTACTTCTTCGTCCCAACCGATTCCTTTTCGCCAAGCTTCTTGCAGCAGTAGTTTTGGACAGAGCATCACTGGCGCCGTGTACCCAATGGGATCGTAGACTTTATGAGCAACTGATAAAATAACTCTTTTTGTGAGACATTGCAGATTAATTTCCGTTAGCCAATTCATGTTTATCTTAAAAGTGTCTCTTGTACGATTCAAAACTAAGCCAACTATGGGAGTTTCAAGGACTTCAGTTTTCTTGCAATTTGTTTCAGAATTTTCCCAACCTCTTAGATCAAATCCACCTTTAAGCATCACATCTTTTGATTTAGTAACAAAATGATGCAATTCTTCTTCATTATTAACACTTGTCACGACATTGTCGACGTAGAAACTTTTTATGAGTTTTTCTTTGAAGTTAACATCAAAATCTTGTGAACCATTTATGTGATGTTCTATAACTGCACCAAGTAGGAATGGGCTGCACTTGACTCCAAAAACAACTCTTGCATGACGAAACACTTTGAGCTTTTTGTGTTCTTCATTCTCCCACCATAAGAATCGCAGAAAGTCTCTATCTGCTTTGTGCACACTTATTTGCAAGAAAGCTTTCTTGATATCGGCCGTAACACCAAATTTTCGCTCTCTAAATCGCAGGAGAATATCGGGAATCAATTCAATTAAATTTGGTCCACATTCTAAACATTGATTTAACGAAAGATGATTAGCCATTCTTGCTGACGCATCGAAAACGGGACGGATGGGAGTGGTACTGCTACTCTCTTTTATCACTGGACGATGTGGCAGGTAAATTCCATAAGAATCTACTTCATTTTCGGGAACTTCTTCTATTATTCCTTCCTTTTGCCATTCCAGTAGAACACTTTCGTAAGCTTGACATAGTTTTGGAGTTAGTTTTGCTGTAGTAACTTCTAGCCTTTTCAGCCAGAAATGATTAATTTCAAAAGTTCCCGGACGTACACTTCCACAAGAAGATCTTCTCGGCCGAACCGGGCTTTTAGACTTTCGATTGCTTTAGAGTAGTTGGCGCTAGTTGGCGGGAAACTCTCTACAACTTCTCTAGCTCTTGAACCAGGAATCGTAGCTTGTATAAGGTATTGAAACTTGTCTTCATTTGCTATATCTTCGTCTTTATCGATGCGTTCAAATTGACTCCAAAAAGGGAGCCATTCTTTAATGTCGTCGCCAAATCGACGAAATTCCAGCTTGGGCAAGGTAAATTTTCTTTTCGAATTGCCATTTTCAACAGTCGAAGGCTGATTTTCTAAATGGCCTTGCTCTTGAATGCGAATTCTTGCTAATTCTAGTTCATGTTCCATCTTCGCTTTCTCAAAGTTCAATTTAGATTCAGCTTCAAGTTTTGCTGCTTCAAGTTTTGCTACTTCAAGTTTTGCTACTTCAAGTTTTGCTTCTTCAAGTCTTGCTTCTTTATCAGCATCAATTTTCAGCTTCTCTAAGTTAAGCGTAGCTTCTTTTTCAAGCTTCAATCTTTCTTTTTCTTGCTCTTCTTGAATTTTTCTCTCGTAAATAACATTTTCCAACATTGTCTTAACAAAATCTGGATCATTTTTGTACTCATCACTATTCAAAATTATATTCTTTAACTCAGCTATCTTTGCATTTGGCGGAACGTCTTCGCCGATTTCCAAAGCAACGGCTTTCAGATCTTCCTTTTTAAAGTTTTTAACTTCTTTAAACATCTTGAAAATTAACTTCCGTCCTGTCACGGACGCCACAAATGTAAAATAAAGTCTCAAAATAAAATAGGATTTGCGGAATCAAGTATCAACAGAACTTTCCGCTCCTAAGTAAGAAAAAACGGACGAAAGTCAAAAACCGTTGCAAACTACGAACTTTATTTTTTAAACTGAATTTTTACATTTCAAAGACAACGTTGCCACAGACAAAACCTTATACTTGAAATCAAACAAACAAACTACAATTAACAGGGACCAAAACTTGACTAGCCAAGTCACGTCAGTGTGGTGCAAAAACTTTTTGTATTTTCCAAGCCACAAAAAATTTGAATAATTGTAAGCAGCAATGTTTTCGCATTTTGAAAATTCTAAGGTTAAATTAGGTTGAACGCTTCTGGCTGTCGATTATAATTGATAATTTTAGAATTTTTTTAGTACTAACTTCACCCTTTTGATTAGATATTACAAGTATATCGACCGAAACTATTAAGATTGGCTGGCTCATGCAGCAGAATACCATGTACCACCCTTTTGATTATAAAATGAAAAGGATCTCCACATTCGACACAAAATCTTTGTTGACATTTGAAGCGAATGAAAAATTAAAATAATTTTGTAAACAATCTGAAATGGAAGCAGCGAGTGTTGTTCATTCAATGTATTATTAGGTTTATTTTAAAATTGGCAATATCCTTTTTAACTCACAGGCTTCGGTTCAATTTTATCAAACTTAATTTTAATAAAAAAATTAACTTTTCAACTAAATTCATAATTTTTAAACAGAATAAAATTGATAAATTTCAAACTCGTACCGAAATCACGTGATCGGACAGGAAATAGGGTTAAGTTGCAATCTATCTATTCCAATACCTCATCTATGCCTCCCCCACCATGAAAAAAAGCTTCTAGTCGTGCCACAGATGACCCTCAATCCTATACACAACTTGTCACAACTTGATAAGTCTGCTTTCTTCTTTCATGTTACTGCTTTAGTATCTATCGATACACCAGACACCGTGATGGCGACATGGAAGTCCACAATTTAGACCCATTGTCCAGAAAATGTTGTTTATGATCATATCATGAATAACAAATAACCGGTCACTAGTCGACTTTAAGGGCCGGAAGATCCAGGAAATATGGTGGACATAAATCCTTATGATGGACTGTGGTAGTATCTTCTACCTTTTTATGGAATTGCAAGGATGAAAAGGATTTGCTTTTATGACATAGTAGCTCTATCAATACGAACAGAACCATTTGAATTAATTCTTACAGAGCATTTGTATAGTTTTATATAACTCGTAGTTCCCCAGGCTGCGGATGGTGGCGTTTGGGAGCTGCGAGATTTAGTATAAGGTCAATGTGTCTGAATTTGATTAACCCTTAAAGAAAATATGTTGTTTTACTAGTCGTTTTATTTTTTAAATTACGTATGAAATGTGTTAAACAGGATTGTTAAGGAATAGAGGCCTATTTTTATCAACTTTAAAATAGTTTATTAAAAAAGTATACATCGAAACGCAATCGTTACTTCAACAATAAATTTATTTAAATTAGGTTCGTTACTTTTTGCCATCAACGGCTCACCCAGTACATTCACGTGTACGTTAAAACTTTAAAACTGTAGGTGCAAAAGTCATGTGATTGGTCGGGTAGCAGTTACCACATGAGTCCTTATGATTAAGCCTTGGTTTTCTAGGGAACCTTTAATGGAATCTATCACCGGACATGTACGGTGACTGGTGAGTGACGTCATGTAAACTACTCCCAATGATCGAGATAGAATGGTTTCCAAGAGAGCGTTGTGACAGCCCAGTACGTCCGCAAAACTAATTTGCTTTAGAGTGAGTTGGGAAAACATTGGCGTCAATGTTTTTGTCTGTTGCCTGTTTTTCCGGTTTTGGTGGTAAAACCGTGAAAAATGAAAGGATGGGGAAGGATGAAATCGTAATTTTGAAGGAGATGGCGGTTTTACAACATTATAGTCCGCATGATTACAACGTTCGTTTAGCTTCCCCCACCACCTCGTGTGGTTTTCCAAGAAACGACGCGAGCATCGTGTTCTAATTAAACTACCTTGCTTAATGCTCTGTTGTGAGGTTCATCGCAACAGCTCTCCAAACCCAAGTAGAGTGGGAGAAAAAAGAAAAGATCGCCCCTCAATCCGTTTCCTGGCAAAACCAAAGGAATGGGTAGGGGAAGCAGGTTTGCATTCTAGTTGTAAGGACTATAGTGGAAACACTTTTAATTGATTTTGTAAAAAATTATCAGGAAGAGCTATATAACATGAAAACTCTGAGGAGAGTCTGAGTGGTGTTGAGTGAGTTCGCTAGTTTTCCAGTTTCTTGTCCACTTAGTGGCGAAGCTGTGACCTGTTTTCAACTTGCTATACGACGTGATCAACGGTTTATAAAGGGCTCAATTTTCTGGTAACGCTGTTTTAGGAGGAAATCAGTGCTTTAAGTCTGCAGTAAATTTCTCTCCACTTTAGACTCATGTCCAAATTAGATGGATCGACCGTTTGGTAACAATTTTCATTCTTAAAATAAAAGTCAGACTTCACGCCCCGCGCCAACAGAAGCAACTTCGCAAGTAAATGCATTCACAATTTTGGTATTTCATTCAAACTTAAAAAGCAATTACTCAAATTCCTACCGATGATGATTGATCGATACAAAAAGACCGCAGTTAATAACAAGAAGTTCTTAAAGAACTAAAATAGCCTACTTCCCTGTTACTTAAATACTTACAGAAATTCTATTCGGGAAACAACTAGGTTCTTAACAGTAAATATCATCAACAACCATTTCTACACTAGATTTATACACATTAGAAAAAAAATCACTAAACACAGCATCCAGCTATAACATAAACTTCTAAAAGCCAAAATTAACTATTTTCCTTAATATTCTTTTGCAAATTAACTTAATATTATTTATCATCTGTTCGATTTATTTGTAGTTCGAAGAATAATTAAATATTTATTAATAACAAATGTAATGAAACTACTCCAAACTGCATTAAAAAATACGAAATGTAAATTAAAACTAAGCATAATTGTATGCAAAAAATATGTCTTGCCCCTTTCTTGGTAAACAATTAATGAACTATCAAAGAATCACATTGTGCTACATTTTATGACGTAATTACAAACTGATTCATGAATTTAAAACAATTTTTTTTTCTTGAAAATTATTTTGCTTCAAATATTTTAAATAAATAAAGTTTCTCATGCCATTGTTGATTTGGCAACAGTGATTTAAATGACTCAAAATTGAATTCCAATGCTAATTCAATGGTAAATTCGCCGACAGATAGTAAATTTATGTCCCTCCGGACGTACAGACAGGCAGACAAAAAGTATGAAAGTTGGGTTTCTGAGGTCATAGCTTTCTAACAAAAAAAAATAATTTTTAAGATCAGATTATAGAACCTATTTTGGAAGGGGGGTACGGACAGACAGACAGACGGACATCGACCGCATGTCAATACCTACTTTTTCATTTTTTTAAAATTCTTTCGAATTAAAAAAAGAAAAGTAGGCTAAAAATCATGATACTAATCGATGACCTACTTTGGCGGGGATTTCACGAAATACGCTTTTATGTTTTTTACTATTCGTGGGTGCAAGGCGGAACAGTGGAAAACATTTTCAAATTCCTATATACTCAAAACTTTTCTTCTTTGTAACTTCTCATTTAAAAGATTGATCTCTACTATCACACGTATGATGTCAGTTTGACAGATTTCCGATAACGGTGATATCATCGAGATTGGATCGTTTGATATCGTGTGCTACTCGAGACAGATATGTAGAGATAGTTAGTTTAAATAAGCGTAAGTAACGTTATACTAACTTTGGCATGAAACATGATTTAATAATGAACATAAATTTTAAAGTTCTGAGTTTTAATTAAAGATTATCGATCACAAATATATTATTCAAGAACCTAAAAATGACAACGATTTTATTAAAATTTAAATGTATTGCAAAAAATGGAATTCATACTTTTTCTGTTTTGGCAAAGTTCTCAATTTTTTTAATCGCAAAAACTCTATGCAATTGATTTTTAAAATAAATTGCAACGTTTAGTGAAGTCTAGTCGTTTCAATCGCTCAACATGACAAGAATCGAATTTGACCGTTGCCATTCCGTGTAGACTAAGTTTTAACGTGACGAGAATTAATTTGGAATATTTGACGCAACAGCTTTTGTTGTCCATGCCTTTATGTTTAAGAAACAAATTATAAAACTAATTACACCAGGAAATAATTAGTTTGTAATGGTATTCAGTCGCCTTATTATGCTCCAAGAAAGTTTTCGTAGATTGTCATTTTCAATAACAATAATATTCTAAGTTCTTTGTTTTCCAGATTCTTGTTTCATTGTAATAAGCCATCTTGCTTCGTTATCGTTTGCTGTTACAGTCCGTTATTCTTTTGAAGCTAGTTTCATAAAATTCTGGCGTGTGACACATGTATACAAAGCTATATTAGGTAAACAAAGGATTATGTTTAACATTTTCGTTTACAAATTAATCTAGTCATATCTGGTTTTATTTGGTAGTAAGAGCCCAAATATGGTCTAACTACTCATATCATAAAAACTTAAATTGATATTAAATGTTTAGTTAGTTTAGTTACTAAATTTTACGATCTAATCTTTTGTTTTCCGTATCCAATTTCATAGTAAATATTACGCTCGTTTTTATTTGTTTTCTTAAAAGTTTCAACACGCACGGTTCTAAAGTTTAATCTAGAACGAAATGATGGTATTGGCGTTCTTTTTGGACGAATGAATTTTGTGTTGAATTATTTCTAAGTGACAGTTTTTGTTACAAATCTACTTTAGTTTTAAAAATAACGGGTTGCTAGAAAATAACATAACTGTTGTTTGTTAGGTGAAGATGGTTTAGATATAAAAAAAATAGATAAAAATAATTTGGAGGAAAGACATTAAGTATTATTTAAAAATTTTCTCAGAAAAAATTAAATAAAATAATTTTTTATTGAGCTTTCTTGCAATAGATAAAAAAATTGTGGTGACTTGTGATTTATTTAAGCTTGTTACTGCAATCATAAAAAATGGTATTTCAATTACTGATGGTCTGATTGAAAAATAAAATACCAAAACTCAAGTAGATTTGAAATCTTTAGAATTTTAACAAAGAGGGTATATTTATTTTCTAAGTTTTAAAAATAATGTTAGCAAATAAGTTCGTTAAAGAAGGTAAATAAAAACAAGCTTGCTGCATAATTCGGAGACTTTTAAATTAGTTTTTTCTTACGATCAAACTCATAAATTCAGGACGACCATGTCCTTTTACGTTTCGCAAATTCGTTTAAATATTTCTTTCATTGTTTAATTTTGAAATAACAGAACATTTAAGTTTATTTTCAAGAGAACAGAATTAAAATTTCGCCAAAAAGGAACAAATACAAATATTTAAAAAATATATATAGAATATATATATAGAAAATTTTTTCGTGTTTACTTCTATAGTTATTAGCTAATAAAATTTAGAAACACCAAACTGAACATAAAATTTTGAAACAACAAAGTAGAAAGGATATATTCAAGCAATTTAGTAATAATCAACAAAAAAATCTCTTAAGAATCATTTGAATTACCTATTGACCAATATAAATATTCAATTCATAAATTCAAATTTTAAATACTCATCATGTGACATAACTGCGAGCACTTATAAAATACAAAAAAATTGCTGAAATTAACCCATTAACGCGACCTCATTAACAATGGCCTCGCCAAAATGTACTTTCTGCTTAAAAAGACAAATAGAAGACCATAGTCCTGAGTAATTAAAGACAAATCAAAGACAAATTAAGTTATGCGAAAAACAATTTAAAAAACTTAAGTAAAATTTTTATTCGGAATTGAAGGAGTTAGTAGTATTCACAAGTCGTCGCTAATGGGTTATAGTCATCTACATAATACCATGATTTTCAACAAGTGATCCAAAATACATTATATGAAAATTTCATTTATTAAAAAAATAGTTTTTAACAGCACGAATAATTTCCAAAATCCATACATTTCATGAAATTTTGACAAACCAACAACCATGTAACTATCTTCTATAAACCACTTCCGTACTTCAATAATAAACCTCGATAAAAAATAAACTAAATAACTTTATTCTAGGATCATTTTTATATAGTAAATTGATATCTACACTAGGAGAAAAAGATCAAAATCCTCGCTTCATAGGTTAACTATACTGTAACGTGATTCAGCATCAATCATTAGAGAGGCGCCGAGGATTAATTCAATTCGTTCAATAAACGGGACTCCTAACTTGATTCATTGATCCGCCATTGTCAAGGAGTCTCGACGAAAAATTGAATTAGTGGGGTCTCCCATTGGAATTGGTAGGTTTATCTAGTCACTTACTAGCTATCGATGTATATATTGATATGTATAAAGTTACTAAAACTAGTACTTTGTAAAAATATGGTGCAACGGTAATCCCGCTTTAAGGAGTAACGTATTACAAAAAGTAGAAGTTTACTCCGTAAAAATGATTGTATAAAGTGCCGCCCCCAGTTTTATAATTACACCAATTTATGGTGTAACTTTGCACCGCAAAATGCAAGGCACCTCTTTTGTGTAACGTTACTTCATAAATTTGGTGTAACTTTAATCGGTAAAGCTGGAAGCATCATCTTGCCACCAGTTTTAGGGAGTAACGGTTGTTGTGTCTCCAGGCCATAGATTGGAAGACAGGAGGGTTGTAGTAGCTACCGTTGGCACAAGGCCTATAGCACCCGTGAGGGCGGAAATCTTACTTTTGCTTTAATAAGGCGACACCTCCTCAAGTTAGGCATGTCGCTGTAGGGGAACTTTTCTCAAAAAAAACCTGCATCCATGGTAACCTCGCTATGAATGACCACAAGACTTTCGGACCCACAGATACGAGCACGTTCTCAGCATGCACTCGGGACAACACAAATAACAATGAGTTAACCAAATTCCAACCTGGGTCCATTTGCTTGACAAGCAAGGGTCCACCATACTGGTTGGGCGATGTGAAGTAACGTTACAGAACATATTCTACTGTGCGTTTTGTTGATGGCGTACTCTTGTTTTCAGCGTCCGAAAGTTCAAATTTAGATTCTTCTGAACCTTTACCGATTTACCATGCTTTCACCTGAATAAATGACCTTTCTGAACGCGGGTTTCTATATCGCCTAGGTTGTCACGACTCTGTCTATGGTAGTTGAGCCAAAATTAAGTTACCCTAGATTTTGAGCTGCATTGGAATTGGTGGTATTTTTACAAAGACCTTTGAGTAGGGGCACGAATGAACAGTGGCAAAGCTCAACAAATAGTTTTTAACTGACAATCCAGGCCAGGTCATGTTATCTTTCCCAGCATAAGAAAATGTTTAAAATAATATTTATAAAAACTGCTCGTCCATGCGCAAATACCGTTGTGGACACAGTATAGCGGAGCGGCAGACCGACGACTTTCTTGATCAGCGCCCTCGGACAGGTGCATCGTTTTTCGGAACACGCTTCTGTGTGCGTTTGTAACAATAAACCTTATTTCTACTATAGTAAGGTGGTTGATAAGGAAAATAAATTATTTTAAAGATCAGATAATTGGAGTCAGTTCAGTTCAATTTCGGAAATATAATGGGACAGCCGATAGCTTAATTAAACCCTAACCATAGAGGCCTCAACATATCAATCATTACTCGTAATTAAAGGTAGATGCGTTGGCGTCGGTTTTCTGCGTAGAATGCAACATTATTGACGAAGAGGCAAACAGACTTTTCAAACGTAACAAGACTAATTTCCGGTCTATGGCGCCACCTACATTTGTTTCCGCTCACTAATCTTACCAAGTGATAAACAGGAGCAGTGGTTTCCAGGGTTGCTCTATTCGGATGTTTTTTTCATCAATTACGCCAAATGGATTTGTCGCCAATAAATCGAACAGTAGAAAATGATTATTCGATCGATTGTTTAAAATTGTTTGTTGAATATGTATTCTAATCTAGAGTTTTCTTTTCATTTGAAGTCACGAGTTAAATGAAATGTTTCCAATGTATAAATATGGGTAAAAAAAATATTTTCAGCATACCACTCTATGTCATCAGTTGTACACAATAGATTTTAGGCTGATAATGCAAATTTCAAAATTAGATAATATAGATGTGGTATGTTTTATTAAGACAAAAAGACTTTTATATAATATCCTGAAAAAAAAACCTAACATTTTAAAATGAATAACATTTCAAGTTGCAAAACAGTTGTCCAACATTTTAAGTTGCAAAAGTGATGCTTTTAACGAAATCGTGTTTAAAAGTTATATGCACAAGTGCGAGAATGTAAATAAGAGCATCTGATTGGTGAAAAATTCTTTATTTGGACGTGAATAATGTATTCATTTTTTCTTCAAAATAGAATTTACTTTTGCGTGGTTCATTTCCAATGCCAATTTCAGAAAAACTTTTTTTGAACGTGATTATAACAATATGGAATGACAACACTTGGAAAATAGCCTTTTTAAATTCGTGAATTTTAATAATTTATTCAACTCAGTTAGAAAAGTGCTACATTTCGCACTAGTTGCATAATAGTTATTTATGCAACTAGTGTGAAAAGTAAAGCTTTTTTAAACGAGTTGAATAAATTATTTCACGAGCGAGGTACGAGCGAGTGAAATAAATTCACGAGTTTTAAAAAGGCTATTTTCAACGTGTTGTCATACACTATTTTTTTTATAATAACGAGCAAAAAAAAGTATTTATTAAATTGGCATTTTTTGATTGGCTTATTAATTATTTTATTTTCACTTTCAAATGATTTGAAGGTGATTATTTATATTAATGATTATTTTAAAATCACGTGCAAAAAGTATTTCTTAGATTGGCATTGGAAATAGGACGCCAAATAAAGAATCACGTTCAAATAAAGAATTTTACACCAATCACAAAGCCACCGTATAAAATATCACGCTCAAATAAAGAATTTTAAACCAATCAGATGCTCTTATTTACTTTGTCGCACTAGTGCGTAAAAGTAACTTTGAGACACGATTTCGTTAAAAGCAAAACTTTTGCCACGATTATTGATTTGAAAAAGTTAGTTTTTTTTGCACGATATTATAAAAATAACTAATTTTATAATTGCGTGAAAAAAATCTGACTTACATTATAATTTCAATATCAGACGCGTGCAAAAAGTTAGACTTTTTGAAACAGTGTAAAAAAGTACTTTTTTCACCCAAAAGCAGTGAAAAAAAGTACTTTTTTATAATATCGTGCAAAAAATCTGACTTTTTCAAATCAATAATCGTGGCAAAAGTAATGCTTTTAACGAAATCATATTTCAAAGTTACTTTTAATCACTAGTGCGACAAAGTAAAAAAGAGCATTTGATTGGTGTAAAATTCTTTACTTGAGCGTGATATTTATTCGGCCGCTTTAGGATTGTTGTAAAATTCTTTATTTGAACGTGATTCTTCATTTGGTGTCTTATTTCCAATGTCAATATGAGAAATACTTTTTGCACGTGCTTTTAAAATAAGCATTAATATAAATAATCACGTTCAAATGATTTGACCGTGATAATAAAGTAATTAATAAGCAATACGTTATTATAAAAAATAGTCTATGACCAACACGTCGAAAATAGCCTTTTTTAAACACGCGATTTTATTTTTTCAATTCGTTTAAAAAAGCCTTACTTTTCACACTAGTTGCATAAATAACTATTTTATAATTGCGTGAAAAAAATCCGATTTTTAGCCTATAATTTTAATATCAGACGCGTGCGAAAAGTTATACTTTTTAGAAACAGTGATAAAAAAAATTACTTTTTTTCACCCAAAAGCAGTGAAAAAAAGTACTTTTTTCACTCTTTTCATAAGATGCCAACATTTCAAGTAAAATTTCTATTTCATAATATTCATAAAATCCAGAAATTTATTGATCTGCTTTATTTATAAATATTATGCGCGTAAATGTTATTATTATTTTTATTTTTGAATCAGTATCTATGTTCAAATGTTTAACTTTAAACTAAAAAATAAGTTTGCCTTTTGTAGTTCCAGAGATTTATCGATGCCGATCTTCTTTACGTAAAAAAATTAGCACGTGAATTATTTTTGAACCAATGAGATTTGATTTTTTTCACGTAATTATAAAAAATAGTGCATGAAACACGTGTGAAAAGTAAACTTTTTAAACCACGTGTCATTAATAAAATCCACTAGTTTTAAAAAGTGTTACTTTTCACTCTTGTTGCATAAATAACTATTTCTCACCCAAAAGCAGTGAAAAAAGTACTCTTTTTTTCACTCTTTTCATAAGATGCCAACATTTCAAGTAAAATTTCTGTTTCATAATATTCATAAAATCCAGAGATTTATCGATCTGCTTTATTTAAAAATATTATGCGCGTGAATTATTTTTGAATCAATGATATTTTTTTCACGTAATTATAAAAATAGTGTATGCATCGCTTGTGAAAAGTAAACTTTTTAAAACACGTGTCATTATTTCACTCGCTCGTGCCTCGCTCGTGAAATAAAATCCACTCGTTTTAAAATGTATTACTTTTCACACTTGTTGCATAAATAACTATTGTTTACTTCTATTTCTAAGATCTTCAAATTCTAGGCTTCATTGGTTGAATTAACTTCGCAAAAGAGTTATATGAGGGCTATTGGTGACTGACTGATTAAGCGATTATTTTCAACAGCAGTCAAGTAACGAACCTGACACCTTACTTAATGTAACCGCTTAGCGTCATAGTATACTTGACCTAGAATTTGATCCACAACAGATTTAACGTGCACTAGGGCCATATTTACGTAAATATTTATTGGCCTTTGCCTCGCGGGACGTTCCGTATATGTGATGGCTATGACGATATCAGAACATGAAAATATATCCTTAGCGCATTCTTAACAGAGGAGTTGCAGCGAAGTATTTAGTAGGAAATATTAGAAGAAAAGTTTTAAAACAAGAAAAAAAATAAACACGTTTTTTTATTAGTAACTTTATATTCACTTTAATAAAATTGGGTATCCGTTTAGAATTAGATTTTATCAGTGTAGGTCAAAATCTAATTTGTAGAGTATCGACTTATCTGGGGTTTTAAACCATTGGACAATGATCTAAAGTCTTAGGAACATGTATTTCCGGCTTGTGTGCTTGATCAGAGACCCGCTTATAAACCCTTCGTCAAGTAAGACAGATACAGACAGAATTTTTACTGACACAGAGAGAGAAATTACACCCAGGCCGAAGGCGGGAATCGAGCCCGCACTCGTTACAGCGCGCCGACTGCTAGCGTAATGGTCTGCGATCTGAACCACTAGGCCACCCGGGCCCCTTCATTAATTGAGAAAATATATAAAGTGTTATATAACCTGGAAATAAAATAGATTAACTCACACAAAATAATTTAAATGAGCAATCTGGCCATTTATGACGTACCATAAAATATTTCCTAAATAGATACCAGCACAACCTATATTTCTTTCAAGAAGACATTTTATCAATACCAATAAATAAATATACAAGTTTCCTGAAAAAAAATTACGTCTAGGTAAAATATTGAGACACATTTTCATGAAACAAGTTTGCAAGATAAAAAAAATATCGTAATATGAAGTTCATTCATGAATGAAATGATATCTTTCTCAAAAACGACTCGTTTTATAATCTAATGGTATAAGGAATGGCTGTGGAGAGATCAAGATAAATCACTGATTTGGCGAGAAAAATTGCTATATTTGGCATCCTATCGCTGCCTGTTGTGTCTATAAAAATAAAAAAAAATAATACCGTGAAAGTTTTGTTTTCTGTAATTTGGTGTCGTAGTTATGAAATGTACATCGGCGGTAGACAATTCGTTTTATTAAAAATTATGTTGCGGCTTCTTTAGAATACTTTAAAGTACCTGAAAAACCCGCAAAAACTTTTTTCCAAAGCCCACGTGAATTGGAAAGTGATGCTGATCACTTTGGGTTTGCCAATGCGCAGTCTAATATTATCTAAAGTCTTTAGCGGAAATTTTTTTCTTCCAACTATTACTTTTCTTTTCATCGATGTCGGTCATGTGATGAAATATCGAGCTATAAAATGAATAAATTGGTATTGACTCTTGTTGGCAAATAATATTAGTCAATTGTGGAAATTTATTACTTTTGAAAGGGGCCGGTATACAGTTTCAAATAAGACATTGAAAAGTGTGAAACTACGGTGCTTTATAAAACTGTAGCAAGTTGTGGTTTTCGAAGAAACGAAATCTCAAATACTTAGGAAACTTATAAAAGTAGTTTTTTTTTACAGTTTCCCCCTTTTTTAAAAGTCTGTGTTTTAATACTTAATAACGTAAGCATCGTTTAAAGGTTGGTTAATTTATGTAGTGGTAAGAGCTTACCGTGTCATACCACCAATCACCGAATAATAAAATCCAGGAATGAAAGCAGGAAGGATTTACGTCACGTGAAACAAGTCAATTTTCTATTTTTCTTTATTTTAAATAAATAAATATTCTAGTACAATGATTGAGTGCAATGATGATTTAAAAGAATTGGCTTTATGTATTTTTTAAATGGACATTAAATTTTGAAGGTTTTTTTTAATAGTTGAAGTTTTCGAATTTTTTCGGATATCTTCAATAACTTTTAGTTCCGATGCCTTGAAAATGTTTTGACGTATAACATTTGTCTATAGAAATTATAGTTTGTGCTATGAAAGTGGGTGATCCCCACAGACATCTATCAAGGACACCTTAGAAACCCCAAGGAAAGAAAATAAATACACCATTTTGATTATTTATTGGATACAGTTACTGGAATACCAATGTCTGTAAACATTGCCAATTATATTCACAAAATAATGTAATTAATATAAAGGGCAGATAAAGATAGATTTAATACTGTAAAATAATATTATAAAAACGCAAATAATATTGCAATGCATTAAAAAACACAATGGGCTATTTTCAACACTTTGTCAAAGAAAACAAAACAACCAATGACAGCGCAGTTCGGAGCGCGTGACCTTTTTTAGACCAATGAGTTGTTTCAACACTTTTTCAATGAAAACGAAACAACCAATGGCATCGCAGTATAGAGAGCGTGACGTCATAAGAAATATTCCCATTAAGAGCTAGATAAAACTTAAATTCCACGTTCTCACATTACAAATCTGATTAATTTTTTTCAAAAAAAAAATCTAAAGTATAACTGATCAAATTACCATTAATTGTAATAATTAGACACGGAATTTTCATTCAATATCAAATCATTGAATCGATACTTGTCTAATCAAATATTTGAATCATTGAAATAAACTTTTTTAATTAATGGATAAAACGAAAGGAAGCGACAGTATTTATTTTATGACAATTCAACTAAATTAATATGGATAAGATTAGGCATTATATTTGTAACTAAGTATCATATTCACTCAGTAATTTCCGTATTTTTGCAAGTTAGAATAAAGAGATTAGGTAAATAATGGTAAGAAATGTTTGTTAAAAGTATAATTCGATTAATAAGTATAAAAAAAGGAATTAATTTACCCTTCCTGTAGCACGATTTCACTGCATACAAACTATATTAAAGGAAAATAAACTTTTACAGCAATCAACTTCGTAGAATGAGTTCGTAGAATGAGTTAGCCAACAATAATAACTTTTTGAATTTGTTTTCTTTTATTTTGAAAACCAATAAACCATTATTTTGAATTATTACTTTTAATTGCCTCATATGAATATAAAGTAATAAAAGTACAGCGGTGGGGTCAAAAATAAAAATGGAAATTTTGTGTTTTCTACACGTTGGGAGGGTGCTGATTCTAAAAATAAGGGTTTTTTGAACAGTGTTCCGTCTGTCTCGTTGTCAGAAACTATTCTACAGATTGAACTGAAGGAGTTACTGCCTTGAAACTGGTATACGATATCAGTGTCGCGTATGTACACACATCCCACACGAATTAAAGAAAAAAAAAACGAGCTTTAAAAAGAAATTATTTATAATTTGTATTTATAGGTTACTGTTTGATGTTCGCTGTTGCAAATTATGAGAAAGAAGTTTTCTTTTGAAATGCACCAATATTATTTACAAGATAATAATTTATTTCTTTCAATAACTGAATTTTAGTACTTTTTTAAAAATTATTTTCTAAAATTTTTCTACATTTCTTGGAAACTTTCTACATTTCTTAAAATTCTTCTCTGATAACTTTTAACTCTCTTATAACTTAAATTTATAAAAACTATGCTTCACTAAAAACAAACTTCTCTACAATTCACTATTTTATTCCGTTGAATTGAAAGTATTGCATCTGTCAAGTTATGGATTTTAGGTGTTCAGTGGGTTTTAAATTAGAATTTGAAAAGAAAACCATTTCATAAATGTACTGCAAATTTGTTACTTGCTGCTGTAGTCTTTACTTTTAATGTTGTAAATATTATTTCCACAGAAATATTTTGGTACATTACGTGATATTAATACCTAATATCTCTGAATTAGTTTGATAATGAAATATTTATATTTAAGATTATTTTTTTTCAAACTGTCTTTCAAAAAGCTCTCTACAGTACAACTATTTGCGAAGCCGCGTCATATGCCAGAAATTTAGAGTTGGACTGTTTTAGAGTAGTCTCAAATGTAAAACTCCTACTTGGCACAAATGTTAGTTTGAACATTGTCCAACAAAAACTAGTTGTTTGATCAAGAAAATCCCGAAAAGGAATCAGAATCAAATAAAGCCAGATATCATTTAAAACGCACAGTTTTATAGGGAAGTGAACCGTGGAAATAAGTCCCGCTATGGTCAATGGTCAATAATCCCAATCCATGAAAGTAAATAGCAAATTCAGTATTTCTAAACATTGGACTGAATCCTGCTATCTGGAAGGAAACTGGAAATCCGCTTAGATTATGGAGGTTTGAATAACATGGCGATACTTGGCGCGAAAAAGGAGAATTATTAAGTCGCCAAATCAGTCCAATCAACCTGAAATCTTTAATTAAAATTGTGTTCCGATAGTGTTCCACCTGCGTTTCGCTGTATAGAAAGTTTTCAAACAGTGTTCGCGAACCCAGTGGAGGCCTTCAAAATGGCGTCAGTGTTGCTAGTTAGTCTACCAGCACTTTATCAGAAAGCGAGAGTGTTGGTCAATTGTTTGGTTTGATTGAAGTTGCAGTATATATATTCAAGTGTTAACCCGGCGTGGTCCAAAGTCTTGAATCCAAGTACGTTGAGTTTGGTGCCAGCCTCGTCACTTGACGGTGGTTATAAAATACAAGACCCGCTCATAATGTATTCAGAGATTCGCAGTGGGCCATGTATCAAGCGGTATATATAAGAAAACTTATTATCCATGCAGAGAGGCCCATACAGAGGTTAATTGCAATCGTCAAATTGGTATCAGAAGTTGCCTCGGTGGTATCACGAAAAACTTGGTTCTAAGTTCCGGGGAATCACCCAATTTGTACAAAGAAGTAATCTGCCAAAATGTAGTTTTATTAGTGGTTGTATTAGCATATAAAAGTAAAACAAATATGAAAAAAGGTTCATAAAATTCAAATGACACTTTGTGCTGTTAAAGACTAGATCTGTATTTTATCTGTATTTTAATATTATCCTAAGCTAAGATAATTTTTTTTATGTATTCACCGTAGTTTGGTAAATTGTATGTAAATTATAACAACGCAAAATAGTAAGCAAAACGTCTGTTTGGCTTGGATGTATCATGGAAGCAATCACGGATTCACTTGGCAAACCTGTTTTCACTAAGGTTTTTTTTTTTTACCAGGAAGCATCTTTACCATATTCTAGCCTCTATTATTTGGACTCGTCTAAAAAGTATTCAATGATTGGGTAGAATTATTTTGTGGAATGAAGTTTCTCTTCATACTTACATTTTTTTGGGGCTCAAATGTTCGAAGATAAAGTTCGTTTCTCTGTTTATCCTTGATTTATCTTCTGCTAGTACTTTTGGAAGGAATTAAGAAAATAGTTTTATTTGTACACATAATGTTTTATGTTAGGAAAGAAAATATCAAAATAGCTGACCCAGAGATTAGATTAATTAAGGAGTTAAGTGGATCCTTCCCAAACTTTCATATTCACATGGATAAGAAATTGATTTTAGAATTTTATTGTTACATTATTCTTGTTATTTTATTTTGATTTAACCCTTCTTAAAATTGTTTTTTTTTCTAAATTTAAATAAATATTTTTTGTATTGTACAAATAAAGTTGTTGTTGGAGCTTTGTAATGGTACACAGCCCTGGAAGGTTTGCAGGACTAGTCGATAGTTTAAATTAATAAGATTTATTTTTAGCAAAAAAAATAATTACAAATGAAAGACCTTACAACATGTAAAGAACTGTTGAGTTAATACGTAATTTTAATATTACGTAATTAAAATATTTGGATGCAACTTGATCTATATTTTTTAAGCCAGTGCGAAGAACTGGTATTCGTTTGCTAGTTTGGAGTAAATAACTGTTAAATACCATTATTACTTTTCTATCGTCTATTTTTTAAAAATACATTAATAAGAAACCAATTTTTAATGCTTAAAAAATAATTATAAAGAGAATGTTTTTAACACTTAGAGTGTTATTTTCAATTTAAAATAGTTTTTACTATTAATTGCTTCTTAATTATCTGTAAACTGGAGATTGATCGGTAGTAAAAATTTTCCAACCAAGTGATGACTATGTTTACTATTATTTTTACTTTATTATGGATATAATATTTTAAAAGTTAGAGTGAACTTTTAAATTTCCATTATACTAGCAAATTAATACCCATACTTAAAAAAATAATGCACAATCTTATATATAAATTAAAGTCCCATTTTTTCGTTGTGACGGCATCACGTCTGAACGGTTGGTCCGATTTAACTAATTCTTTTTTCGTTGTGTTTGTTATTGTCAGGAGAAGGTTCTTAATGAATGAGTTATTTGAACCCGAACGGGTGTAGGAGTGCAAAACGTGAGCCGATTTCTCCATAGGAATGGCCTTGTTATGAACTTTTAATTTATAAATTTCGTTTTCTAATTTGAAAAAAATTTCAGCGCGTTCAGCGTGTGCGAAAATTAAGTATAAACACGTCAGAGCACGTGAGTTTAATTTGTAGGATTGTTATTTGAACATCATTATTTTATTTTATTTATAGAATTATAATCTTTTAATTTTTTTTGTTTCCGAATTTAATTTAGTTGATGTTTATAAATGGTAAGAAGTGAAGATATTGCTACAATGTATCATGGCAGTAAAGGCGATTACTATTCTAGATCTGATGAATACTTCTAAGAAATGTTAATTCCCTCTACGTATAGCGTAAAAACTTTGTTTATGAAACTGTCAATTTGGGGTACAGCTATGATATGGCCAATTGAATGTTGGCATTGGCGGCTTTTGGCAAAGTTAAAAATTTAGCGTAGGGTAGCTATTTCCATCCAGTTGTATGGGTTAGGGTTAGTTTGAAATATCGTCGCACTAGACATATACAAGAGGGATATTGGCCATGGGCGTCTTTATTTAGAACCACAGCATGTGACGAGCCAACACCTGATTAGGCACCCAATGCAACTTTTATATCGTACGCATCGTCGGGACTTTGAAAATATTTAACGTGCACTCCCACCACATGTTGTATTATTCTTTGAACATTTTTGGCTGCATTTGCCAAGGATCGATGGATTTTTCGATCAACCTTCAATTATAATTCAATATTCATAGTAAAGACAAGACAACGTCTGTCGGGTCAGCTAGTAATACATAAAACAAGAAGTTCTTACGGAACTAAAATAGCATACTTTCCTGTTACTTAAATACTTACTGAAATTCTAATCGGGAAACAACTAGGTTCTTAACAGTAAATATCATCAACAACCCTTTCTACACTAGATTTATACACATTAGAAAAATAATCGATAAACACAGCATCCAACTATAACATAAACTTCTAAAAGCCAAAATCAACTATTTTCCTTAATATTCTTTCGCAAATTAACTTAATATTATTTATCGTCTGCTCGATTTATTTGTAGTTCGAAGAATAATTAAATATTTATTAATAACAAATGTAATGAAACTACTCCAAACTGCATTAAAAAAATATGAAATGTAAATTAAAACTAAGCATAATTGTATGCAAAAAATATGCCTTGCCGCTTTCTTGGTACAATTCTTGGTACAATTAATGAACAATCAAAGAATCACATTGTGTTACATTTTATGACGTCATTCCAAACGGATTCAAGAAAAAACTATTTTGCTTAAAATATATTTTTAAATAAATAAAGTTTCTCATGCCATTGTTGATTTGGCAACAGTGATTTAAATGACTCAAAATTGAATTGCAATGCTAATTCAATGGGAAATTCGCCGACAGATAGTAAATTTATGTCCGTCCGGACGTACAGACAGGCGGACAAAAAGTATGAAAGTTGGGTCTCTGAGGTCATAGCTTTCTAACAAAAAAAAATTAAAATCAGATGTATAGAACCGATTTTGGAAGGGGGGTACGGACAGACAGACGGACAGACGGACATGGACCGCATGTCAATACCTACTTTTTCATTTTTTTAAATTCTTTCGAATTAAAAAAAGAAAAGTAGGCTAAAAATAATGCACAATTTGTATTCAAGTAATTATTTACCAATTAGTGTGGTCTTAGGTAACGCTTTTGTTATTTCCCCACTTAATCCAAGTTAAGCTAATTGATTCATAATTGTAAAATAATGTTATTTCAAGTCAAAATCTTAATTAGGATGCCAAGAACACATTTCGCTCATTTGGCGCAATTTTTTTTGGCCACTTTGGTGAGCTTGGTAATACATTTTGTGAGAACGTGAAGATCGCTACAAAATAGTTTCTTAATGGAAGGCAATATCAATTATAAGCGGAAAATAAACTTTTTTTTTTAAATCTAAATTTATGCAATTTAAAAACTTTTTTATATTGAAATAACTTTCCATATTATTTTATTTATAAAATAATACTATCAAGGTATAAGGTATTTATAAAATACTACTAAACCTGGCAATGGTGGGATATATATTTTTTAATATGAACAATCCATACGTTTATTTAATAGTTGTTTATTGCTATGAATGAAGAAATATAGAATAGAAAGGTGTTGTTTCACATGATACTGACTTACTGACATCACATAATTTGAATGTCTTCATTTTTCATTTCCTGCGATTTCATTTGTTGTTTCGATTTCACTCTTTAAGTGATTGTTTTCTTTTTATCTTATGTATTCTATTATTTCGCGAACCTCGGTTGGTGAATCAATGTCACTTGAAACAGAGCTCCAATCGAAGGAATACAGGAATAAAAGCTGGAATGAAATAAGTCACCTAAAACAAACCAATGGGAATATTTCTTATGATGTCTCGCTCTCCAAACTGCGATTTCATTGGTTGATTTGTTTTCTTTCCTTACTACGTGAAACAAACTCATTGGTTTTTTTATAACGTCACGCGCTCCGGATTGCGATTTCATTGGTTGTTGTTTTGTTTTCTTTGACAAAGTGTTGAAACAAGCCCATTGTATATAGTATTTTTTTACAACAGTTTTTTAATCAGATGGTAATTTAAATTATATATTCTAATAAAATATACACATTTAAAAAACTATTTACACAAAAAAAATTTTCGTAAAAAAAATCTAATATACTTTAAGAAGATTTTGATTTAAATAATATTAAGGCATCAAAACATCAAAGTGCCTTAAAAAGTAAAATTGAGTTTATGTAAATAAAATATTAACAAACACATAAGTACAACATTTAAACAAAATTTAATAATACCATAATTTAAGAGATTGACTTTAAAACACTAATGTAAAATATGAAAGCAGTGTGAGTTTAACAATGTGGCTTATGTAACTTGTCACACGATTGCCCATAAATCAGAAGAGGGTCCTTTTATGTTAGCTCTAAATTTTTACAAAGTTGACATTTTCAGGCAATTTTCCCAAATTGAAAGTTATACAAGCAGTTGAGCCTTTGAATTTATATTGTCTGTGGTCTAGGGAAACTTTGAATTTACAGGAAGGTTTTAAAAGCCCAGATGTATTCCATGTAATGGGTTCCGGTTTTCTGAAAGTTACAGTTGACGTTTGAAAAAATTGTTTCCGGCATTTTTTCATATTATGGAACCGACTGCAACTTGTTGTTGATGTAAGACTACATTTTGTATCGTGTTGCATAGGATTGCGCGTGTACGAAACTGTTTGGGTCTGCAATATCTCTCTTGTAGTTGCCTACTATAAGTTTTACCAACCACATAGTTCGCATTTTTCCTGGAGTTTCCTTTGTTTGTGTTTATTTCAAATAAATTGTGTTACGTTTGGGAGGAGTGTCCACTGAAATTTTTTTTAAAAATAGTTATTACAATAGTTTGTTGCAAATTTTGTGTTGCTGTTTATGCATGATTCGGCTTAATCCAATACCACTTGTAATTTACTGAAAATCTTCCCCTTTAAATGATGGTTTGTGGCGTTTTTTACATTAATAAAATTATTCCTATGTCTTTAATAAATGTATTGATCATCACCGAAAAAATGATTTTTTTTTATGTTTGTTTTGTAAGTTACGCGAATTTTATTTTATTTTATCACTCTTGAATTGTCTGAACAATTTAAACTGTTAAGAAAGTTTATGTATGATAGAAATCTTTTTAAGCAATGGTTTTACTAAAATATTTGTTGGAATTGTGTAGCAATGATTCTGAAGGATTCGCTGACAGTTATCAGATAGAGTAACGGGGTTCTATACGTTTAAAGGGAGTGATTCATGTTGAATAGATTGTGATTAAATGTCCAAGCACAACTGAGATGTCATTACCGTAGCGTTAGGTGTTCACTCAAGTGTCGGTCTCACCGGTTTTAAATCACAACAACACAGTCCTTTAAGCCATTTTAGTTCTACAACAATGACCAAACCCAAAGTACTTCCTACTTCCAAAATATTTTTATCAGTCAAACGACTGCTAGCAGCATTTTCGACAAATCGACAGAGAAATTAAGCATATCTAAAGAATTTATAGTCTTCTATTAAGTGTCCATTGTCCGGTTACATGAAATATCATTGTCACAAACCCTTGTTTTGAAGACCAATAACTCATAATTTCCTAACCGGCTGCATAAATATTAGAAGGGGGTAATTAATTTGAGCATTCTTTCCGGATATCCTATAATGAGATACTTAATTAGGACTCATTCTAAAAATAGTTATCATTTTCACAAGTTAAAGTTTTTTATTCATGCAAATTAGCAATTAATTTTGAAGGTTGTATTCAATATAACCAATATAAAAGAATAAATGAGTTTTTGGGTAATTTTTCTTCAGGTTTTTGATATAAATTACTTTTAACTACCTTTTTTTTACATTTATTAGTTATGTAGTTATCTGTGTAGTTGTAACCATGTTACATTAGCTTCGTTTAGTTTTAGTTACCATTTATTTACTTTTTATAACTCATGTACTGTATTGAAGACTATTTAGAAACATTTTAATTTGATAAAGCTTCGAAAAATATTACATTTATAAATTTATTTTATTCAAGTTATTACAATTTAAAAACATTTTCTTCAAGCAAATATTTTTTAAAAAATAATTGTGGATAATTGTGATTACGAAACTGCTTTTGATATGTTAAAATACAATACAAGCCATTTTAAGTTTTGAAAACAAACGTGTTTGATACAAAAATGAAAAAGATAAACAACAATGGAACGTCAACAAAAGATTTTAAAACTTACGAATTCTTTCCATGAAAATGATTATGCTTTTCCGAACTTGAAATTCTATTTCACTTACAATGAAATATTCGGTGAAAAAACAAATATTTTTCCTAACGAATTTAGAAGGAAAATATGACAAAACATCTTTATTTGAAATTGTGTTTGTGTTACAATGAATAACAAAGCAAATTGTAAAAAGCTATGGGAAGAAAGGAAGTTGTTGGAAGTTATTCTAAAAATTTACATAGATACTTCCACGAATGATTCTTTTCTTCCGTTGTTTAAAAAAAATGTTTTATCGATTATCAAGTTTTTCAACTTCTCCGTTTGTCAAATGAAACAACTACTTTAAATTCGGTGGTGTCATAATTAAAGTTTCGATTTAAAGAGTATGAGAATAAGACACAAGCAAGAATTATTTGACATTTGACAAGGACACTCGTGAATTTATGATATTGGAATAAAATCGATGGATTAATAGTATAATGGCGTATAATAAACTAAAATACGAATGGATTAGCTACAAAACTCTGTTCTTTATTATTCATACAGAACATTTCTTCTTTAACTTTTTGCAGTTTAAGTGAGTAGGTGCACACTGTCAAATGGTCATAATAATTCGAAAGACATTACTATCAGATGAATCTATAGTATTTTATTAAATTGAAATCTATTGAGCAATATAACAATGTAGTAGATGAGTGATATACAATTGAATTAGTCATACAAATATCTTACCCCCAAGACTAATCATAACATCTCCAAATGAACCCACCTTTAATGCTTCTCTTTTATCTAACACGTATAAAACTACCAGAGATGTTTTCCTCATTCCATTGTCTCATTTCTCTATTACTCCAATATTCAACTTATTCATTGAATTTTGCCTTACACACCAATTATCAAACCATCGATACAAATAATTGAATAGCTTAGTGGAAGAACGTGCTAAGTGACAAAAATGTAAAAATGAGAAAATGAGCTTTAAAGTTTTGAGTATGCGCTTAGACGCACATTAAATACGGTACTTGCAAACGATAAAAAAATGTACTGAACTTTAAGTTTACGAAAAAAGGAAAACTCGTTATCTTAAAAGGAGTAACAACATGTTCATTGACACAAAAATCTCAACTTTTAAAAAAATTTCACTTAGCACGTTCTTCCACAAGATCGAGAATTTAAAGAAAAATGATTTTGCAAGTTCCTAATGTTGAATTCGCAGTTTATAGTTTTTAATAGTTTGTCTAAAAAATACTGTTCGATGAAAGGAGTTTAATGATTTATATAAATTTAAATATTCCATTTGATGTTATAATCAATTTATATTCCTTGTTAATATAAAAATTAATTCAATTGAATAATACCATTAGTTACAAATAAGAAACATATAATTAATGTAATCGTTTTGGTCGTGGAAATACCTTATGCATTATTATTGTTATATGGATGTAGAAAATCAATGCAATTTGTAATTCCTTACGTAAGAAAAAATCTATAAGATCTTAGGTTTCTAAGTTGAATCTCGTGATTTGGCGATATTTTAATTTTTTTTTCAAAAAAATATAATTGTCAGAAATTTTTTTTAACTTTTACTTCTTCAACAACTTCTGAAATCAATCTGATGAAACACATTATCAATAACGATGAAGTCATTTACTAGAAAGAACTTTACAAAGAACTAACAGAAAATTGATAACTAGTTTTTCTTAAAGTATTTAGCTAATGTAAATGATATAGGATGTGGAAATTTTTATTGGTCGATTTTGGTAACCTTAATATAAATTTTTTAACCAATAAACAGCTTGAAAACAAAATAATCTAAATGCAAATGATGCTACATGGCTTTCTAAAAAAATGTATAACGAGTAAAACATGATTTGAAGCCAATACAGTGTTTTTATGTTCATGGCTGGATAAAAGCTATTTTATAATTTCCATGAAAATGCTCTATTTTTAAAAAAATTATTTTTTTATAATTGCGTGAAAAAAATCCGATTTTTACACTATAATTTTAATATCAGACGCGTGCGAAAAGTTATACTTTTTAGAAACAGTGATAAAAAAATTACTTTTTCCACCCAAAAGCAGTGAAAAAAAGTACTTTTTTTATAACAACGTGCAAAAAAGTTCACTTTTTTATATCATACTAGCAAATTTATACCCGTTCTTCGCACGGAATAAAAAAATATCAAATAGATTCCAAATATGTGTACCATATAACCTGTTATAGGATCATAAACTTATTATTGTTTCCGCTCGTTATAAATTATAAAATCCCGTTTCATTGCCTTAAAATTCCAAAATGAAAAATACGCTATAAAATGCACTCATAAATGTCCTCACAATTCCCTCATAAATACATAAAACCTTTTAGCTCATTTGGCGCGTTTTGGGAGATAATTTGGCGAGAAAATAGATATAGCTACCCACACCCATTATACAGCTCTAACATATTGACCTTCGAACAACCGACCAGCTTATAAATTATTTATAAAAGAAATTGCCTATTTGGCGAATTTTAGTTAATAATTTGGCGAACTTGGCAACGTATTTGGCGAAAAAATCAAGACATAACACACTAATAGCTCTAGTGCGATGGCCTTTATTAACCATCATAGTTCAGTAATAGCTTAACTATACATTTATTGCTTAAATATGCATACATGCAGTCAACAAAAAATCCAATGAAAAAATCATCAAATAAACCCAATAAAATCCGGGAATGAAGACTGCCGGAATTACGTCACTTGAAACATGTCAATTATTTTTCAAATAATGAATTTAGTTTCTGAAAGTAATGACAAAAGAATAAAATAAACATTTTGAATTTTAAATGTTTTCGTTAAAAGTTTTATGTAATTTTTTCAGCCGATGGCATCAGGAAAGAGAAAAAATGATCGGATTTGAGCGAAAGTGGTGTATTTTTTCAGAAAATTCGAATTTTCTCTAAAAATGGAACAAATATGAAAAAACTAAGCCTCAGGTGCACACGTTAGTATTAAAGGGAATCTATCTTTAAA
Organism: Oedothorax gibbosus; assembly: GCA_019343175.1. NCBI lineage: Eukaryota > Metazoa > Arthropoda > Arachnida > Araneae > Linyphiidae > Oedothorax > Oedothorax gibbosus. Next base: position 12,388,307 of record CM033278.1, read on the forward strand.
ATTTCGAATTCCTGTGGGCAGTATAAGTAGGTATTTTACGATCCGATAATAGACACACAGACAGACAGACTCTTTCTTTTATTATTATAGACTAGCAAATTTATACCCGTTCTTCGCACGGAATTAAAAAAAATATCAAATAGATTCCAAATATGTGTACCATATACCTTGTTATAGGATCATAAACTTATTATTGTTTCCACTCGTTATAAATTATAAAATCCCGTTTCATTGCCTTAAAATTCCAAAATGAAAAATACGCTCATAAATGTCATCACAATTCCCTCATAAATGCATAAAACCTTTTAGCTCATTTGGCGTGTTTGGGAAATGATTTGGCGAGAAAATAGATATAGCTACCCACACCCATTATACAGCTCTAACACAATGACCTTAGAACAACCGACCAGCTTATAAATTATTTATAAAAGAAATCGCCTATTTGGCGAATTTTAGTTAATAATTTGGCGAGTTTGGCAACGTCTTTGGCAAAAAAATAAAGACATAAAACATTAATAGCTCTAGTGCGATGGCCTTTATTAACCATCGTAGTTCAGTAATAGCTTAACTATACGTTTATTGCTTAAATATGCCTACATGCAGTCAACAGAAAAATCAATGAAAAAATCATCAAATAAACCCACAATAAAATCCAGGAATGAAGACTGGCGGAATTACGTCACTTGAAACATGTCAATTATTTTTCAAATAATGAATTTAGTTTCTGAAAGTAATGACAAAAGAATAAAATAAACATTTTGAATTTTAAATGTTTTCGTTAAAAGTTTTATGTAATTTTTTCAGCCGATGGCATCAGGAAAGAGAAAAAATGATCGGATTTGAGCGAAAGTGGTGTATTTTTTTCAGAAAATTCGAATTTTCTCTAAAAATGGAACAAATATGAAAAAACTAAGCCTCAGGTGCACACGTTAGTATTAAAGGGAATCTATCTTTAAAATTTCGAATTCCTGTGGGCAGTATAAGTAGGTATTTTACGATCCGATAATAGACACACAGACAGACAGACTCTTTCTTTTATTATTATAGACTAGCAAATTTATACCCGTTCTTCGCACGGAATTAAAAAAAATATCAAATAGATTTCAAATATGTGTACCATATACCTTGTTATAGGATCATAAACTTATTATTGTTTCCATTCGTTATAAATTATAAAATCCCGTTTCATTGCCTTAAAATTCCAAAATGAAAAATACGCTCATAAATGTCATCATAATTCCCTCATAAATACATAAAACCTTTTAGCTCATTTGGCGTGTTTGGGAAATGATTTGGCGAGAAAATAGATATAGCTACCCACACCCATTATACAGCTCTAACACAATGACCTTAGAACAACCGACCAGCTTATAAATTATTTATAAAAGAAATCGCCTATTTGGCGAATTTTAGTTAATAATTTGGCGAGTTTGGCAACGTCTTTGGCAAAAAAATAAAGACATAAAACATTAATAGCTCTAGTGCGATGGCCTTTATTAACCATCGTAGTTCAGTAATAGCTTAACTATACGTTTATTGCTTAAATATGCCTACATGCAGTCAACAGAAAAGTCAATGAAAAAATCATCAAATAAACCCACAATAAAATCCAGGAATAAAAGACTGGCGGAATTACGTCACTTGAAACATGTCAATTATTTTTCAAATAATGAATTTAGTTTCTGAAAGTAATGGCAAATAATAAAAAATAAACATTTTGAATTTTAAATGTTTTCGGTAAAAGTTTTATTTAATTTTTTCAGCCGATGGCATCAGGAAAGAGAAAAAATTATCGGATTTGAGCGAAAGTGGTGTATTTTTTTCAGAAAATTCGAATTTTCTCTAAAAATGGAACAAATATGAAAAAACTAAGCCTCAGGTGCACACGTTAGTATTAAAGGGAATCTATCTTTAAAATTTCGAATTCCTGTGGGCAGTATAAGTAGGTCTTTTACGATCCGATAACAGACACACACACAGACAGACTCTTTCTTTTATTATTATAGATAATTTGGCGAACTTGGCAACGTATTTGGCGAAAAAATAAAGACATAACACACTAATAGCTCTAGTGCGATGGCCTTTATTAACCATCATAGTTCAGTAATAGCTTAACTATACATTTATTGCTTAAATATGCATACATGCAGTCAACAAAAAAATCCAATGAAAAAATCATCAAATAAACCCACAATAAAATCCGGGAATGAAGACTGCCGGAATTACGTCACTTGAAACATGTCAATTATTTTTCAAATAATGAATTTAGTTTCTGAAAGTAATGACAAAAGAATAAAATAAACATTTTGAATTTTAAATGTTTTCGTTAAAAGTTTTATTTAATTTTTTCAGCCGATGGCATCAGGAAAGAGAAAAAATGATCGGATTTGAGCGAAAGTGGTGTATTTTTTTCAGAAAATTCGAATTTTCTCTAAAAATGGAACAAATATGAAAAAACTAAGCCTCAGGTGCACACGTTAGTATTAAAGGGAATCTATCTTTAAAATTTCGAATTCCTGTGGGCAGTATAAGTAGGTATTTTACGATCCGATAACAGACACACACACAGACAGACAGACAGACTCTTTCTTTTATTATTATAGATTCATTCATAAATCGTTGCGAAAATAACACTTTACGTGCTTACGTCACATACAGTGCCGAAAGTACTACTTTCGGCACTAGTGCAGTAAAGTAAATAAGAGTATCTGATTGGTAGAAAAACAAAATGATTTCATGAATATCTCCATGGAAACTAAATGATGTCATGAAACTCACTTATTTCTATTGGTTCATTACTTTTGCATTTTCTAATAGCTCCATGGAAACTACAAGTACTACAAAAATACTATTTTTATTCAAAATAGAAAATTATTTTACAACTTTTCGTTTACTACTTTGCATTTTCGAATATCTCCATGGAAACTAAATGATGTCATGAAATTCACTCATTGGTAGAAATACATTTTTGCACGTTATTATCGTTATATCGTCTCTTTTCATAAGATGCCAACATTTCAAGTAAAATTTCTATTTCATAATATTCATAAAATAAAGAAATCTATTGATCTGCTTTATTTATAAATATTATGCACGTGAATGCTATTATTATTTTTATTTTTGAATCAGTATCCATGTTCAAATGTTTGACTTTAAACTAAAAATAAGCTTGCCTTTTGTAGTTCCAGAGATTTATCGATGCCGATCTTCTTTACGTAAAATAATTAGCACGTGAATTATTTTTGAACCAATGAGATTTGATTTTTTTCACGTAATTATAAAAAATAGTGTATGAAACACGTGTGAAAAGTAAACTTTTTAAAACACGTGTCATTATTTCACTCGCTCGTACCTCGCAAGTGAAATAAAATCCACTAGTTTTAAAAAGTGTTACTTTTCACACTTGTTGCATAAATAACTATTACATTGTGTTTCCAAGGTAGTAACTGAAATTGAAGGGTCTGCTGCAAAAAGGAGGTAGCTCCAGTTTTTGGGAAACCAAAAAAAAAAAAAAAAACGTTTAAAAAATTCAAATTGTAAGTTATGGAAAAATATTGTTGTTGCTTACTTTCAATTATGAAGTTTACAGGAGCTGTATAAATTTTGGTGGAAAATAAAATAGTTTTTTTTTTGGCACAAGAAAGTGTTTTAAGTTAAGTGTTTAAGTTATGTTAGTGTAACAGCTATGGGGTGGAGCGCCCTCCTTTTTGCAGCAAACCCTTCAATTATTATAGTGCGATTGGAAATGAAACTTGTGTTGGCCTCCAAATGAAAATGTTTGTAAATTCATTTTGGCCCAATGTTCTTTCGTCGAGAACGATGTCACTAGGTCGCGTTGCATGCCAGATCACTTTATGATGGCGAGAGCGTCGTTGATTAGAGACCATAGATTACTCCAGTGCGATAACCAAAGCAGATATGTTTTTGTAAGTGATTAATTTTGTTTTAGCACGGGTCCTCATTTAAACCAACCATATGCTATCAAACTACTAATAAGATATAATACAGATGTCATTTATTTAAATATTTAAATCTTACTTAGTTATAACTAAGAACTGAACTAAGAACTAACTAAGAACTAACTAACAACTGAATCAGTAAGATGGTTACCAAATATTTGGGTGCATTAGTTTAGTTAAGTGATTTATTTGATTGAATAAATTAACAATTATTATAAGTGGCTCTCGACAGGCTGTGTCCACTTCAGCTTGCGTGACTGGATGTATGAATTAGGCATCATTTTAGTCGATCAGACTCACGTGATAAAAACCATTATTTAGTTCCCAATATTGCTTGGTCCTCATTATATCGACCCACTGAAGGGATGAACAGGTGTGTGAAGTTTGCCTTATACTAGATTCCTACCTCTGACCTTAAACTGGAAGTATGCAAGCGCTAAGTGACAGCACTCGGCCACTTACACTAATTATTTTGAGAAATAAATTTTGATTTTTCGAAGTTCACAAAAAAAAATCTGATCATACGGTAACGCTTAAAAATTGTTTGGGTCAAATCCCAGCATCTATTCCGACCACATTTGGCGCGTTGGAAAATGTCGCCAATCAATTAAATGACATTTTCAATGATCTCCATTCCAATTCAATTTTTATTAATTCACCAAAACTGCGATCGATGGTAATTTGAATAACAACTCAAAAATAATCTTTCTCACAAATAAAAAACCTATTTAAAAAAATTCCCTAGAAAAACAATAGAAAATTCCTCTCAAAGAAATCTTAAAAAAGATTAGTTCCTCTAGTGAATTGTAATGTGACGATGGAGGAGGATTTGCATAAAGACACTCCTCTGTATCTTTCAAATTCTCAGTGACAACTGAACCAGTGAATGCCGAAAGGTGTCATTTCAATGGGAAGATTTCCACACAAGCTTTTCCCTCCACTTAGATGCTAATAGAACAGAACGTAGAGGGTAATCACCTTATGGACATGTCACCATTTTGCACCTAGCCATTCAACTACTTTGAAAGTTTAAGGAGAGGGGATTACGCTTGAATGGAATTAAGATTTTCTGTTGATGTACTTTGTATTTCGTAAAGTATCAAAGTGTCTCACTTTGGAATTGAATTGAAGGGTGTAGTTGCAAAACTTATTCTCTAAAGTATAACTAAGATATAGGGTCCGCGGTTCGGTCATTGGCGACTTTGGATGATTATTAATTTAATTAGAAGAAGTCGCCAATGAATGGATCGGACCCTTTATCTAGTTATACTATATGAGTTTTGCAACCACATCCTTCAAATGGTTTTAAAGAGTTTATATCAAAAGTATGAGTGTTTTTTTTTATTGTAGCTTCATTTCCTTCAATGATTTAAGTGTTTGAGGGTATTTGCGTAATTTTTAGTGGTAGGCAATGCTCGAAATTTTTTATCAGGTCTTATGATGTAAGTGCCTTAGAGTATAATTTAGCCATAAATGCTTAAGGGGGAATGGGCGCGCTGGACCGGGGGTCTCCAAACTCAAGTGCATTAGTGTTAATCCAATGGCGAAAAAACTATTATCTCTGCCACATTTCTCCGGCTGTATTGAATATTTTTACAAACTTTTTTTTTTAAAATAATAAATGTAGATAACTTACAGGTCTCTATAATCTCACTTTTTGAAATTGCTTCGAATATTTTGTGTAAAATTATTTATTAAAAATTATAAAAAATATTCGAACCAATTTAAAAAAGTGGGATTGTCGGGACCTGTAAGTCAGCTACATGCATCATATAAAAAAATCCGCTTGAAAAAATATTCAATACAGCCGGAGAAATGTGGCAGAGAAAATATTTTTTTCGCCATTGGATTAACACTGATGCACTTTGCTTTGGAGACCCCAGCTCCAGCACGCCCATTCCCCCTTAAGTGTGTATTAAAGGCCCAGTGTCGTAGTGGTACTGCTTATCGTTGCCACTCCACAGAAGCCCGGATTCGACAAGGTTCCCTCAACCTTTCATCCCATAAATGAGTCGATAAATTGAGGACCAAGTATGTTTGGGCACTAAACACTGGGGGTTCTGCATGAAGTTGACCACCTAACAGGGACATATTAAGCCTAGCACACCATAATATTTCGTCACGAGAGCTGAAATTAGCACAGCTGACTTTTTCTCTTTATCTGCTGTCGCGTCACTGAGATTAGCCTATTAAATGTATTTTTTGTTTGTTGTTTTTCTTTGTGCTATTTAAATTTAAAATTTGAATTTTCTTTCCTTTTAGATTTTAGAAACTTGTCTACCAGTTAAAATCTTTCGAGAGGTCTAGGTAGCTGGTTTCCAGTTTAAGAAGCTGTTTCTATGCGATCAGTAAGGCCAACAACCGATCTACGACACCGTAAAGAATAAAATTATCCGTTACCGTTTAGAAAATAAACATCGAGAATATAATTTTTTGAAAGATTGTTTTATAAATGGGAGTTCAAAACTAACTTAAAAAATAAAGTAACATTTCCAAAACTAAGTGCTATGTCTAAAAAATATAAAATGCAAAATTCAAATGAAGACCGATGAAGTTAAAAATCTAAAAAATTAAATTTCCATTTCATAAAAAAATTACTTAGATTTTGTCCCCCTTATCGAGCCACAGGTTCTGTACTAGATCCACGAGCCAAAGAGTCTTCAAAAACTAGAACAAGATTGAAATATATTTATTCTTTATCAAGACTTGCATATTTTATCAAGAGTTCCAGAGATGAGTGTACTGAGTTACATTTAAATACACACCAGATAGTTTTTTACTCTGATCAAAAGAGAGGCATTTAATGACATGCAAGCCTACTAATGATAACCTGAGCGACTTTATTCGTCTTCATTTTTAGAAGCACCACCTGGGATCTGCCTGTCATACCAGGAGTAAGGAAGGAGAGTTTTCCATAGGTGCTGGATAAAGCTTTTAGTTTTGGAGTATTTGCTAGTAATTAAACATTTTTCCGAAAATCATAATTAATTATTCATCTTTTGTTAATGCTATTAAAGATTATTTTAAACATATTACCTTTGGAACTAGAGATAATCTCGAATTTAAATTTATTTTATTGAGATGATAGTATATTAATCTTTATTTATGATAGCATGTCACTGTTTAGGCATAATAATTCAAAACTCTTGTAATCCAAATAATAAATTTAAGTATAAAAACTCCAATCTATTTGATAACATTTGGAGGCAGACCTATGCATGCACCTTCTATCCATCTTATCAGTCAAATCCCATATACTTTTGTTTATGGTAACAGTCTATAGAAGAAGAATATAAAGTTTCACATCTTTCAGATTGATTGTCGGCTCCACAGATTTATTATCTCTTTACTCTGAGATTCAAAGGCATCCGGTATCTTAAGACACAAATATTTTTTCTTGTTACTAAGCTTAGAGTGAAAATACTAAGCCAACCACTGAAATATTGAAATTTTATTATTGAGTGTCTTTCGAAACCTATGAAATATATTTCTTTAAAAAATATATTCAAATTGGCTGAAAGAGTTACAAGTTCAAGCATTATTTTTTCCGACCTTTTCATTCAACTTTCTTTTTAAGGTGTTTACAAGTTACAACATCTTCAAATGACCCATGTCTATTCTCCGACATAATTCATATTCGTTTCCGAATTCTAAACCCCAATTTAGTGACGAGGTCAACAAATGAAGTCTGTTGTTGCAAAATTAACATTCTTCTTAATAAACCTAAGCTATAGAAGCTGGTCCCTTCATTGGCGATTTCGTTCAATTGATTTACCAATATCAAAAGTTGCCAATGAAGTGGCCGGACCCTATACCTTAGTTATACTATGATGAATGTGAGTTTTGCAACTACACCCGTAAAGGATCTGGTATTAAAAGAAACCTCACTTATGCACAAGATTACTAGATTTTACCGGTTATCAGTTTTTCGTTGGCGGTTTGTAAACAATACCACTTTCCGTACTTCGATAAAACTTACCTCACTAAATTTCAACGTTTTGCCACCCTGTCTAGGACTACTTTGCTAATAAAAGGAATGAATTAAAGCCGCATTAACATAATGAATGCGCCGAGCGTGACTGAAGTTCGTTTTGTTACTAATGGGGCGAAATCATAATGCCTATTCATTTTTGTTGAATGCCTAGCTCAGGTTTCAAACTTTGTTTCTTAAAAATGATTTAAAATTGTTACAAATATTTGACGTTAAAACTAATCAAAGCTATACTACCGTGGGCAGGTAAACTGCAGTATCTGGACTAATTACTTGGACCATTGTTGCAAGAACTCAATACCTTTAACCTAAAAGGAAGCACACTGAAGACTGATTATTTTAGGGCCAAAATCGTCCAATTCGTTGTTGTGGTTACTGCAGTTTACCTGCTTACGGTAGTATAAATAGATTGTCAAAAAGTATTACTCGATCAATACTGCAAAATGTGTCCTGCTACAATAAAAATTTTGGTTCCTTCGAAAATAACACGGATATTTGTTAGAACTCAGAAAACATCGATGTCACCGAATGCCAGCTCGTGGTGTCGTATATGTTTTATCTCTATGCTGATTAGACTGCCCTTTTTGTTTAAGAATTTTCTACTATTGTGCTGTGCCGTCAATGTTGAAGCTAATTGATTAATGGACATGTTTCAAGTTTTGAGTGGTAACGATTCCACAGAAATGAAAATAAGTTATCGATTAGTTAATTAATGTAGTGGACAGATTTTACCGTGTCGAACCAGTAATCACCGATACCACAAATGAAATCCAGAAATAGAAGCTGGAAGGATTTAAGTTACATGAAATAAGCCAATTGTTTAATCTAAAGTTTAAACTTTTACTTAACTAGATGAGTTTTTAACTCAATGGTCAGTCATTTTATTGCAAAAGCTTTTGGCCAGAACCTTGGCAAGAAACAATAGTCGATTCATGCCAATCATGGAAACTAAAGTCTTAAACTAATAAATGATATTTTCTAGCAGTCCAGTGGCATCTGTAGTAGGATTACCACTGTTTGAGCTCCCTTTCTTAGGAGATGATGAATTGAAGTTTATCACTAAATCGCCCCAATTGTTGTCTCCATATTTCGCCTTCATACAAAATATTTTATTTTGAAGATTTGAGATTTGTAGAAGGATGATAAATTCTTTTTATTTCTGGAATAGCTTAAAATTGAGAGTGAAACATACAGATAAGTTTATTGCTTTCATATTTCTCAAACTGCAATCGAAGTCTGCAACAAAGAAGAGCAGATCTTGCTTTTGAGATGGCTAAGTGAAATTGACGTTTTGTCATGTATGTACTTCTTTTAAGTCACTGTTATGATGAATGCTAAGCTATGAAATCAAGAATTAGTTTGTATACGAGAAAGATTGTTTGTCTAATCAAGTCAAGAGTCCCAAGTACGTATATTTAACTCAATCATGACCCCAAAAAAGGGTTCTTTGAATGGGCCTTTCCATGTTAACCAGTGTGATTTAATTATTAAATATACGAGTAAATGAAGTTCGAAAATATGCTTATATCAATATTTAGTAGTTGATCGCTGATTTTCATTAAATTCATGCTTAATGCCTGTATTAAACTTCTGAGGGATGAGCAAATTGACTGAAGTGTAAACTTATTTTTCACGCAAGACTAAAATGTAGAGTTCTAACTGAAAAGTTCGAGTATTTAGACGCTTTAAATTATATTTATAAAGAAGATGATTCTAAATGGCTGGTTCATGCTTTAAAATGTAAAATTTTGTAAAATTAAATTAAAAAAAACTGTATGTGTTGCTGGAAAATACGTCGGTCTGTTCAGAGGTTTAATAAAATTGGCGGTTAAGGATTTTCTAATAAAATAAATACTTTTACTTACTACTCCTCGGCGCAACAGCCCATTACTGGGACAAGGCCTGCCGTACCCATTTCAGCTTTCGTGACCTAGGGCTCTGGGGTGCTAGGTATATGTCCCGGTAAGGTGGTCAGCCTCACGCGGAACCCCCACTGTTTAGTTCCCAAGCATGTTTGGTACCCATTTTATCGACCCACTTAAGGGATGAAAGGATGGGTTAACTTCGCACAGTCCGGGATTCGATCCCCGGACCTGTGGAGTGGCAATGCGAAGCACTACCACTAAGCCACTGGGCCTCAAATAAATATAAACTTGAAATTTTCGATAAAAAAATTTAAAAAAGTATATGCTGTAAAATAAAAGCTCTATTTCCTACAAACAACTAAATATTAAATCAAGAATTTTGTTGGAGTGTTAATAACTATTAGTAATTGCTATTTAAAGTGGCGAGCGCATAAAATACTTTTTAAATTCTAGGTATTGCGGTTATTTAATTTATTTGCCGACGACAATAAATTAGAATAAATGTTTAAATAAAGGCAAATTAATTCACTTAGCTGAAGGAATTGAAAAAAAAATAGTGTCGACGATTTGGAATTTAAGAAAGTTTTTGCTGTTTAGTTACAGTCTTAAGATATTTAGAATTGCCTACTTTTTTTATACAATTTAAGAAAAAGTACAAAAAATAATTAAAAAAACAATAAATATCTCAAGTAGTTTGTGTAAGAATGCAAATTGAATTACCAAGGAAGATAAATTTAGGAAGTTTGTATATTTTTTTTTATTATTTACTGCATTTTAAAACATAATCTGTATTAAAAGTAACTAAATTTTAAAAAGCAAACATTGCACTCTATTTTTTATACTTTAAGCTTGACATTTGGTTTTAATTTTTTTATAAAACTTATTTGAATATTGGAAACATAGTAGTGTAAAAGAATTTTTGGCTCCCGAATGCATTCTTCACTTTATTTATTTTGCAAACGGACAAGTTTCATTTACAATTAACATTTATTAAATTTAACAATAGTTTTATTTTTCTATTTATTATTTACTCAAACTGCGTCGTTTTTCTTTAGATATTCCGTTTTTTTAAACTAAATTTTGAACTGTTTGCTTGAAAAAAAGTATGAAGGATATCGCATTCTTGCAGGAAAAAAAAGCTTCATTTTAATAGTACGAAAATATCTATTTGAAGTCACATATTAGAACATTGAAAACATAGATGCGTAAAAAGTATTTTGATTTACTGAATACGTTTGACATTTTATTTATTCCAAAACCTCGAAGTAACATTTGCTGCAGACATTTATCAAATATCTTAAAAAATTTTTTTTGCAACTTTTCCATTTTTCCGCTTGGAAAGTTTCCTCCGCTTTCATGGCCAGATATTGGCGACGGAAAAAACTGTGTAGCAACTTGAACCTTCCAATCCTTTTGATTCCTTTTGGTAAGTACCAACTGGTTGAAAAACATTTTGATCAATGAAGACTACGCGCTAGGAATAAGGAAAAGATAGCCTTCTATAAATACATGTATACGTTTCTTAGTATTTTTCGTGTATTCGTGAAATGTTTGCGTATGCTAGAGATTTTGTCATTTTTTAAATACTTGGTTAAATAATTCTAACAATTTTTTTTTACTTGCAAGAATCGAAAGCGTGAATGTAATATTAATCGTATTTTCTCGTTTTTGTAGAACTTACTTGAAACCGATCTGATCTTAAGTACGAAAAAAACCCAAGGTACACATTTGGATTTTTCTAAAACTTTCCGATCACGTTTCCAATTCAACTGAAAGTTTGTTTTAACAACTTGCTTGAGTAAAGCATTCAAATTTTGTGATTTACAATACGTTTGCACTCAAAGGAAATTTGCTTAGAGTTTCAGAATTGTGCATTTCTAGAGAAAGGTAAACTAATTGAGTACTCTTTATGAACAATTAACTAAGTATGACTAATTCATTAAAAAAATTGTGCTATTATAACTGTATTTGTACAATTTTCATGTTTTAAATTGCGCTTATTCTAATGACATTAAGTTTATTGCTTTATAATCTCACTTACAAAAAATATATTTATTTAAATATTTTTTTTAACCATTACCAAAATTGAGATATAAACTATATGAAAATCCCTGGATATTGATTTTTTTTCAATAAGACAATGTCAGAAAACTCATTTTGTATTTGAAATTGCATAGCTTTCTCTATATTGTATTTATAGACATGCAGTACATTCTGCATCTAATTGTTTGAAAAAGAGCGAAAATAATTGCATTTTAAGAAATCGTAAATAACTCAATTCATAATACTGCACTGCAAAACGTCTCGTCAGATTTAGGATTTTAAACGGAAATGGAGTTGCCAAAAACGGCTTTAAAGATACAGAAACTTTCTTTAGTAAATACTGAAAATTCCTGTTAAAATACAGGTTTGTCGTAAAATAGATGCGTCAGTTTTAAAATAGAGAAAAGGTTATGTGTTAGAGGCAACTTGAACACGTAACCTTTGACTCGCCAGTAAAGCATCATACCAAGTCTGCCACTGAATATCTCAACGGATTGAGGCAAACAGCAATGTTGTTGAACGTATCACATTCTGAAGTGACGTCTTCGAAAAAAAGTTTAGGAGGAAACGGATGTAAACTGTCAACGAGTTTAAGGAAATGGTTCAAGTCCGTAACCGCGTTTTTTTTGCAGTGTATATGCAAGCCCCTTTTATTTGAAGTTATTGAATTTAAGTCATACGAAATTACAAGCATAAGAACGAAAATAGATGTCAAATACTCGCTTTCTCCTTGATGAATTTATTATTGATATCTGACTATATTTTATTTTAGTTCGATGTATTGTAGAGACTGTATGCTTGGTAACTGTATCCTTAACTAAATGACATAAGCGACACCATAGAGTTAGGAAGGATAAGTAGAGGAGTCTATGAGTTCAAATGGTTTGAAGCAGGGCTGTCAGGTTTTTCGAGCTACTGCGCATCACATACTGGCACTGAGGTATCCCAAGATGCACCGCTCTAGCGGTGTTTTGAGCTACTGCGCATAACATAGTGACCGAAACTGGCACTGAGGTATCCCAAGATGCACCGCTCTAGCCTGCTTCATTTGTGCGCTACTGCGCATATACATGGACCTCTCTATTCTCTTTCATACCTCTATGAGCGACACGAATCAAAGGTTGGTTGGTTGGTTGGTAGACATATATATTCAGGTTTGTGTGCTTGGTCAGCGACCCGCTTATAGACCTTCGTCAAGTAAGACAGACACAACAGACAACACACACAAACATAAGTGGATCCATCTAATTTTTAGAGACAGAGGCCAACTAGACGAATCAAAGTAATTATATAAACACATCTGGTATAAGCACGCCGCTGGCGGAGCAGAAAACCAGCTATTCATCCAACCAACCAACCAACCTAAACACATCATTGAAAAATCGAAGAAAGTACTACTATATTTAAAGTTACAAACATAAGAGTGTATCTTCTTTTAATAGAGTTTCTCCAAAGCAAACTTTTATTGATACGTACTCATGAGACACGACAACTATTAATTTTAGTGAGTTGTCGAATGCTTCGTTTGCCCATCCGAGGCAATTTTGCTCATTTAGTACCCTCTTAGGCCGATAGCAATCAAACGCGTGTTCACCTAAATAAATTTACTTGATGACTTAGAGTCGCCTTCCAGCCAAGATTATCTTGTCTACTTACGTATAGCCAATACATAGTTACTCCAACACTTCGTAAGAAAAACACAGTGGCGATCCTAGGAATCCCACTTTTTGTATTATCTGCCCACGTCTGTCAGTAAACGGTTGTGCATAGAGTTAAGAAGAAGATGGAAATGCTTGACGAGAAACAATCTGGAGCCGCCAGAAAGTCGCCAGGCAACCCTAGTAAGCCCAAACAAACCACTCACTCAATGTTAGTTCATGATGAAACGCATCATTTTATTCCTTAAAAAGCGTTAATTAAAAATCAAAAAATAACTACTTGCGCGGTTGTAGGCTGTAGCACGAGATCTGAATTTATATAATATGGTAGTAATTTCCTCCACTTTTTTCGACCTTTCCTCCTTTTTTTAGATAGTCAGAAATCGCCAAGTCGATATAGGAATCTTATGAAAACTCCACCGTAGAATAGCGCCAAATACTTTGTTTGGGCTGACTACAAAGCGATCGATGGCTTCACTTAGCAAACTGGTGTTTGTATTGTTTTTTGCCTGGAAGCATCTCTATCTTCTTCTAAACTCTATTGGGTTGTGGGTCGAATGCTTCCGAGACACTCGACGGCCACCGATTGAAATGTAAGAAGAAAGACAAATCGAATTGTCTTTCATCTCAAAAAGGTAAATTGACAAATATCTTTGTTTCAGTTCCCCTTTTTGGTGTTTGTGGTGGTATAGTAGTTATGGATTTGCTGTTATATTGTTCTGTGTTTTAGAATTAATGTTAGAATAGATTTATATGTGCACAGTAAAGTACGTATAATTTACAGAGAAAGTCTGTTGTTTGTAAAAAATCTGTTTATGTATTGATTAAAAAGAACAGTTAAAACCAATTAAAATTTTTAAAAGAGCAGATTTTCATCTTTATATTATACGCAATATTTTTGGCACACCAGCTGACAATTTTTCTGTTAAAAAAAAAGATTTTTTTTACAGTGTGTACGAAGAATCGTGGTGGAGTCATATTTTTGCTCACAAAGCTTCCCTTACATTAGGAAGCTTAAGAAAGAACTATGAACTGCAAATATTCAGACACTATTTGGAGCATTTCCATAAGTACATAATTTAGCCTTTTGAAGATCACTTTTTAGATGACTTATTATAACAATTCTAAGAAAATTTCAAAAGCCACTTTTATACACACTTATTGTGTGAACATTTGCGCTTCCGAATAGTTAAAAAATTCCCAATGTGTTCTTAAATGTACATAATAAAATTAAAAAAAAACATATGTGGTCTATAATAAAATAAAAAAGGGGAAATACCGTGTGCAAATAGACAAAATAAATTCCTTCACTTTAAATGAAAAGTTATATAACATGTGAAACTTTTATAGCTATATTATTATTTAAGCAGGTTTTATTTTATCATCTTGTAGTATTTTTTGTTAACTTGATATATAATATATATATAACTTAAATAAGTTCATAAATTTTAAATCATGACTTATGACTTTCTTGGTGCGGGGCAAGTTCGCAGGGCACTGCGACCTAATCATGATTTTGTATATATTTTTATTCTTTAAAATGGTACATCTAGTGAAATACTTTTTTTAAAGGTTTTAATAAGATTTTTATGTGAAAGGATAACATAGAGAGCTGTAATTTTGTTTTTTACAATGTTTTTCTTATAATCTGGTTTAGTAACACGATATTGGTATTCAATATAGTTCATCATTTTCTAATTAAAAAAATGGGAGACGCAAGAAAGATGTTTTCCTATCCTGGTTCCAATACTTTCCAGAACTTAGTTTATTGGTCGATTAAATCGTGATTGGGATTTCGGTATGTTATAAGATTAAAATACATTTTAAATTATTTTTACATATTTAAAAAGCTAAATTAAAAAAAAAAATCGGTTATTTTGTTATTGAATGTTAATATTTATTAAAAACTTTATATATAAGTTTTATAACTAGATAAATGACTGAAATAATATACGTGTACTTTTTTATGAACCTAATAAGTCATAAATATTTTAAAATTGCATATATTCTATTGCAAAATACCTAATTATAAGTGGAAGTTAAATAAACTTTTATTGTTAGACTTCTTTATGTTTAAAATATAAAATATTTATTGCGTTAAAATGTAAATCGCCTCAACTTTTTCAAAATCAAGATCATGACTTTTAATAAAAATGTGACAATTTTAATTAAATGATGAGTGAAAATTACTTTGACAGGCTTATGCTTAAAACTACTTTGCGTTTAGATTTATATGCGTTACACAAGTTTTTTTGCAGTGATATATAAAATAAATTGTATGTGAACGCTGAAAAACTTTGTTTAAAAAATCATGCAAAATTAGTTGATAACCTTTCGTCAACTAAAATGACAATTATTTCCTATGTTTTTTGAATTTTTAACTATTTGCGATATCAGACGGTAAACGTGAGGTACTAATTTATAAATTTGTTTGATTCGGGATAAATTTATAGTAAATTAAAAGTATATATAAAAATGTTTGAGACAGGGTGTTCTACATAACAACCAACATATGTCTTTTTCGTACTGCTTTCTTGAAGTGCTAGCAAGTGTTGGCTCGTCACTTCACTGTGTTTTTTTAAATTATCACGCCCGTCTCCAATAGTCCTTATGCAGCTCTGGTGCGACGCTAATTCAACCTAACAATTACAGTAACTTGAAAAGCTAGCACATGGTGTTGGTTACATTGCTTCCTACCATAGAGATCATAGTAAAAGTATTAGAGTGGCTGATCACGCGACCTCCAATGGGTAGCGACGGGACCCGCATGGAGCCAAGAATTTAAGGGCAAACCGGCCAGTGTAGACACCACTTTAAGGAGAAAAATGCTACGGCGTCATCGCAAAAATACCATATTCTGTTTAAATTATAAAAAAATACCATAAAAAAGGATTTTGTAAAAAAAAATACATGAAACGCTTTTCTAGTATTTTTTTTTTGTAATTTTAGTATGAAATATGGTAGGTAAGGTAATCGTTTCCGGCTGTCTATTTCTAGCCTCCTTCAGGAGCTTTAACACAGCCAATAACGCCTCGTAATTTAGATTCCTGATCAAGTGACGAGGTCGACACCTGAGCGGGCACCCAACGGAACTTCGAGCGACATCGTACGCTAACACCGTCGGGACTTTTGACTCCACAGATTTAACGAGCTCGTCTGTCCCTGTGTACTCGGGCCCATCCGTGATGAGGATTTTTTCTACTATTTCCAGCACGGATCCGATTTATAGGATGACTGGCAGTAGGTGAGATTCGAACCCCCGCACGTCTGAGAAGGTTGAATATCTAGGCTGATGCCTTAACCACTCGGCCACGGACGGGCCATGAAATGGTATTTTTTTGATGACGCCGCTTAGTGGGGCAAAATCCCTTAAAAGCTGGCCAAAACCCCAAAAAATTAAAGTACTTCTTTTAAGTTTCCATCTACGTGGGGTTGTTTAGAAATATCTGAAGTATCATATGTCACCTCCCCCGACAGATTTATGGCTTCTGGGAAGAGTTGTGAGGGTGCAAAGTTGACAAAATCGGGAGAGTTCATTTCCAGTGCGAAATTTCTAAAAAACGGTTGCTTACTTTGTGTGCGTCCAAAAAATTTATTCGTTTGTAAAACTTTAAAAAATATGATGCATTCTATTACTGTGTATGTATACCATAATGGTACTGACTGATCGCAAAACCTTCAATTATTAATTATAGTTGAAGTCAAATCAATGCTAATTTTTTGCGAAATCTTTAAATCATAAAAATCTTAAAGATTTTTTTCACTGATCATCACGTATCACAAAACACGTTTTGGTGACTCACTATACTATAAAAAACGTGTGATGTTTTTTTCTGATAACTTGTTAATCTAATTTATCTTGAATAATAATATTGAGATAATGTAAGCTTTTAGAACGATATTCAAATTGCCTAAACGATCAATGTGGTTCAATTGTTTAGTCACAGTGACATCAGTACCTGACGCCAGAGCGTTTTCGGATATTTCGTCATTTTAAATTCATCTTTCTGCCTTTATGGTATAAAAAAGAAATACGTCTAATATTTGCATAAGAAATTAACATAAAAATTAGTCAGTACCCCATGTGATTTGGAGTGTTTTATATTTTTTATTTAAAAGAAGACCTTCTTATTAATATTTTGTGTTAAATTAAAAGTATAATTTATATAGTTACGCTTGTTACAAAATACTACGCAGTTTGAACCTTTTACATGTTTTCAACTGTTTCACTTTGCACGTTTTCGCACGTTTGGCTAAAAATTCAAAATATGTAAGGCATAATTTCTTTAAAGGGAGAAGGCTTTAAAGAAAGGAGTACTATGGCTTTTGTTTTCTAAACATTGAAATGACACTATACTACTTTACTATAATACTTTTTCATGACTACTATGAACTATTTAAGGTAAAATATTGCCATGTTTTGACAATAATAATCTTATGTTGGGCATATTTGATCCGGCAGATATCTAATAATTTTATGATTTTTTTTACTAGTTTAATGTTAAATTCATAAGGTTGTTTGCTGGCTCTTTTGTATATTTTATTCATTTGACATCCGTCATAAAGTTGTTTATAACTTAAAAGTGACAAAATTAAATTAGTTACTGAATTTGGATCTTTATGTTTTTTCATTAACACAAGTCTATCAAGCACACTACAGCCGAACTCAGCGTTAAGCATATTGCGCTCTATAAAAGGATAACGTTTCGTAAATTCTCTGCAACAATCTCGAAAAAAAAAATGCCAATTTCGGTCCTCAAGTAGTTCGCATATCAATAAAAAGGAGGAAATTCTACAAAATGCTTTCAAGATTACCTCCAAAATCTTCTTTCAATAATAAAGTACAGTTACTGGAACTTGAACTTAAAAAATGACAAAATGCCCTTAAAAATCTTACTTTAAAATCGAAAAAACCTGAACAGTCATTTTGTAAAAGTTTTACAACGATATGAACAGCCGTACATAGAGTAAAACAAAATTTTGTTTTTAAAAATAAGAAGCGGTTAGATGAGAAAATTATCGTGCCATTTTTTGCGAACAAAGGTTTAGGACGGCCATCATCTGATTTCCTGGAAAGTAGGGAAAGGCCAAAACAAATGAAAACGGAACATTTACGTACAAAATACACTCCAGGAACTTTAGGTTCTGTAGCACAAATGACTTCTAGAGCTATTAGTGAGATATATGCTTCTAAATTCATAAAAGATACGACATTTATAGTTCCCCGTTCACAGCATTCGAATACCGCAAATCTTTTTCTAAAAAGAATAGCTATGTGCGGAAATTTCGGAAACTATCTCAGCTGATGAAGCCTTGTCTTTGTTAATTGATGCTCAATTAACCAGGCACCAACATGACATTATCAGAAGTCACTCAAAAAGTAAATTTTCTTGGTACAAAGTCATACAAAAAGCAAAGAAAAAGTTTTCCTGAAATCAGCTCCTATGAAGTCGAAAAACTAAAGGTTGAAGTGAATGATCAAGCTCTTTTAAACCATACAGCTCAAAGAATAATAGACTGCACATTGAATGATTTGAGCAATTATTCCTAAGAGCAGTACAAATGTTTGAAACTTATTTCAAAATAGGGATATGATGGCAGCTCAGTCAAAGCCAATATAAACAGAAATTCAAATTCACTAATTCTTCATATTCGAATAGATTTCTTATTTCGAGTGTACCACTGAACTGTATTTCGAAGAAAATGATCTAAAAAATATAATCTGGAAGAATCCTAGACCAGCATCCTCGATTCTATCATCCAATACTTATACAAGAAGAATCAACAGAATTTGGAAAGCAGATAGTGCACCGAAAACCAAATATTACAGTCTCATTCCAACAATAGTAATATTAAACAACCTAAGTCTACAAATTAATCATAATATTATATTTACAATGGTGGATGGTAAAATTTGTAATGCAGTTACATCTTACCACGTCTCAGTAGAGGTGTTATTTTTGTTGATCAAAATAATTCAACAATATTTTAGAAATCATATAGTGTTTTTTCTACTGTATTCATGAATTATGAGGGTGTGACATGCGAATGTGCGTACGATAAGGTGTGAATGATTTATTTCTATGTATAAGATTTCAATTTTTAATGTAAAACTAGTACTTAATTGATTTATAAATATAGTAAATTGAGTTTTAAATTAAATACTAGTTTTTATTATTTCTTGAAAACGGATATTATTAATTTTAGACAATTATTTAAATATAAAATATCATTTTATTAGGGGTTTAAATAAATGAACCAAATGTGATAATTTCAGTCTAAATTACTTTCAAAATTTAAAAATGGAGCTCCACACTTCTAAAAACATACCAAATACCTAATTATGAGGTTTTTAGCCCATTGGAGAAATTACAGAATTTTGGCCAGGTTTTCACCCCTTTTGCCCCACGTGCGCCGTAGCATTTTTCTACTTATTGTGGTGGCAACACTGACCTGTTTGCCCCAGCCGTGTCTCGCTCAATGTTAAGAAAACGCGGCCGTTGCCAACACCTGGAGCCAAAACTATTTGGCTTCTTTTCTATATTGGCGCTTTTATTTGGCTCCAATTCTTCCACCGATTTCATCGACATATAAATTTTACTGGATAGACCAAAAAACTTAAGAAAATGGGGCTACTGTCAGATATTTGTTAACGATTGATTTGGTTTCTATTCTTTCTTTTATTTGGAAGAACGAATGTAAACAATATGAAATTCAAGTACTATTTTTAGGAGTAAAAAGGTATTTGATTTGGTATATACAATTTTGTATTCTCCTTCGAAAATGCACTTATATTATAAGTATTTATTCATGTTATTATTGACGGTGTGCGGAGAAGGAGAAACATTTGGTTTTAAAGGAAAAATAAAGTGAATCCTTTTAAATAAAATTTTATTTACAATATTGTAAAAAAGAAAATCATTCTTCATAAATAATAACGATAATTTCTTAGTTAACGTTTCATTTGTCCGTGAAGTCCGTCGACACAGAACACAAAAACACAATTAAAAAATAATCCAATTAATTAAAATAATAACTTTCCAGTTGTCTATAAGAGATTTAAACATAAGAAAATTTGAACATTGTGTATCATCTTTTGTTCTATGAAGAGAAATAAAATATTTTTACGAATAAAAAACTTTTGAATTTTGATCATTTCCAAGAATTTTTTTCTGATTGAATGAAACTTTTAAAAAAGAACACAATTATTCGAAAAGTTCATAATTAGTTATTTAATCGTAAATGATATAGCAATAAAACATGTTTAACTTTCCTTCCCGTACATGATGAATGCTATTTCCAAGTCTTTCGTAATGTCGAAACGAAAATTAATATATTCGATGATTGATTTCTGAGCATGCGCTCACTAACCCTCATCATCAGTCTTGATTGCAGAAGTAGATGTGTGTAGACACTAGATCTCTACTTCCAGTTATATTTAGTTCGAAAATTAAATTTAAATTAAAAAAATTGACTTTGGCGGTCAAGTTTATAAAAACCGCCAAATGACGTCATTTTTCTTTACTGCGCAAGTGCTGGAGCCAAAAATTTGGCCGCGTTTTTTTTAGATCCATTCCCATTGGAGCGAGACACGGCTGGTTTGCCCTCAAATTTTTGGCTCCATGCGTGCCCCGTCGCTACCATTGGAGGTCACGTGATAAGCCGCTCTAATACATAGATATCATAATTAAAGTATTAGATTGGCTGATCACGTGACCTCCAATGCTAACGACGGGACGCGCATGGAGGCTTTTTTGGAGGGCTTAATGGCCAGTGTTGCTGCCACTGTAAGGAGAAAAATACTACGAATAAAAATACTATTTAATTCTAAAATTTCAAAAAAATATTAGAAAAGGATTTAAAGTCACTATAAATATTCCAAAATGCAACTAGTATTTTTACGATATTTTTTTGTAATTTTAGAATTATTCTAAAATACTAATATACTCTTTAAGTTTTATTACTAAACTTTTAACTTAATTTTAGAATTTATTTTAGAATTATTCTAAAATTACAAAAAATATCGTAAAAATACTAGCTGCATTTTGGAATATTTATAGTGACTTTAAATCCTTTTCTAATATTTTTTTTGTAATTTTAGAATTAAATAGTATTTTTTTCGTAGTATTTTTCTCCTTAAAGTGGCAGCAACACTGGCCATTAAGCCCTCCAAAAAAGCCTCCATGCGCGTCCCGTCGTTAGCATTGGAGGTCACCTGATCAGCCAATCTAATACTTTAATTATGATATCTATGCTCTAATACTTCTACTCTATGATTTCTATGCTTCCTACCGACAACACCGCCAAAACCATCTCGCGAGATCTCGTGTTGACGAATATGAAGCCATCGTTCCAGAGTCTCTACTTTAGTTCATTGTCGTAAAAAACAATTCTATATCAGTTCTAACAATTTTATTCCAGTAATTGAACATAAAACTTAAAAAGCAAACTACATACATTTATCTTTCTATCTGTCAATAAGTAGAAAAAAAATTACTGGTTCTCCTAAGTCTTCAACTTCTCATTTTCTAAGAATTGAGAATAAAGTCTTTCAAATCCTCGGATTTAATGGATACATGAAAAATGATTGGAACAAATTAAAAAGAATGAATGATTTTTGAAATGTCGTAACAGATTATCCAAAAGTTTCATTCTTTGTAATATCGGTTATAAATCCTATGTTCTAATGCAGGAATTAATTTGAAATTCCTTTTTTGTAAGCATTCGCATCTGGCGTTTGTTGATTTTTGATTTGCAGTGTTTTCAATTCTTGAATTATTTCTGAGAAAAACGCATTGTTTTATTATTTAATAGAATAAAGAGAATATGAAAGTTCTAGTTGCAAAATTATCATTATCTTAAGTATAACTAAGATAAGATATATGCGTCTGACCTGCTCATTGGCGACTTTTGATAATGGTAAATTTAATTGGATAAAATCGCCAATGAAGGGGCCGGACCCTATATCTTAGTTATACTTAGAGAATGTGAGTTTTGCAACAAGACCCGTAATATAATATATTGTATTGCAAAAATTTAATAGAATTTGATGTGTTGAAACGTGTTGATTTGAAGTTATTTTATAGTTTTCCATGTAGCTATTGTTAGATTGCGGAGTGGCCTTTAATTCAAGCGTATTAGGTTTTGAGTCTAGCTTCTGGTATATGTGTTCAGAGTAGATTCACAAGTTTCCGGTGTAGACAGACTCGGGGCAACCTAGGTGCAATGGCAACTCGCGTTCACCAAGAGCTTTGTTTAGTGCAATTGGTAAAATTAGCATTAAATTGCCAATTAACTGTACTTTGTTACAAGTTGATATTGCGTGACCCTTGTTGGAAACCATTCAGAATCGGCTTTAAAAAGTAGTTCATGGTCAAATTAGTGCTCACGTACTAAAAATAGACCGTAGAGACGATTTTAACTGAACCGGCTGGTGAGGTGTGGTTTAGGGTTATTTTCAATATCGTCGCACTAGAGCTACACGAAGGCTATTGGCGACGGGTGTCGTAATTTAGAACAACAGTCAAGCGACACCTGAGTAGGCACCCAACACAACTTTTAACGGCAACTTCGTAAGCAGCGTCTTGACTTTGGAGGATATTTAACGCGCACTCCCTCTACACGGGGAATAAAACGTTGGACGGTAGGGTGTGGTGTTGGTTTTCAGATCATACGATCATAGTTGATTTTGATTGAAAACGACTCTCGACATTATAGTCCTTACGATTACAGCGCAAGCCTGTTTCCCTTACCCTTTCGCATGGTTTTTCAGGAAACGGCATGAGGGGCGCTCTTTTCATTTTCCCCACCCTACTTGGGTTTAGAAGAGCAGTTGCGATTAAGAATCTTGTATGGTAACAGATCTCTATACACAATTCCAATGGGGAAACTTTTGACCCTGTTTTTTTAAAAAAAGAATATGACATGTACTCACGAAAACTTACCAAAAAATACTGAAGAAAATTATTTTCCCATTAAAATAATTAATAAGTATAATTTTAAAGATATTAATAAGTTATAATTATTTTTTTTGTTTAGATATTTACATCCCGTTAGTGCTGCCATCTGTAGTTTGTGAATAATTACTAAAATTTTGTTTTATAATTATAACTATTTAATATCTTTAAAAGTATACTAAATAACTACTTTAATGGCAAAATAACTTTCTTCTGTATTTTTTGGTAAGTTTTCGTGAGTACATGTCCTTTTTTTAAAAAACAGGGTCGAAAGTTTCCCCATTGGAATTGTGTATAGAGATCTGTTACCATACAAGACCCTTAACCTCACTGCAGATCCTCAAACAACGTACGTTTATAACAGCGATGCTCAAGTCGTTTCCTGGAAAACCACACGAGATGGTAAAAGAATCCCAAATTTCGTTGTAATCGTAAGAACTATACTATCTTATAAAGGGATGGTAGGGTAGACTGACCAGTGAGTGAACATGCCCCAGTGAATGAACAGTTGGTAAATACATTTAAAAAATAAGGATTGAAAATCATTCCACTGGATGAATTGGCAACACTGACTTCCTCCCATCTAGTAGGAAGCTATCTAGTCTATGAACCTATGAATCTAGTTTTTAATTAAAATCCAACATGTTTATTAACTGGACATTTTTGTGTTCATTCACTGGTATAAGAACTGTTCATTCACTTGGCTTTTGTACCACTCTTTATTTGGACCCCCAAAAGACCCAAAGCAATGCAATATAAAGTCACCTCCTTTTTTTTGTAGAATTTACATGTAATGACAGATGTGTTCACATTGTCATACACCAGAAGCTATATTTTCTTAAAAATGTATGAATTTTCATAAAACAAATTGTGCTTAAGCGTTCATTCACTGGTTAGTCTACCCTAATTCAAAAATAAAAATAAATTATTTGAAAAGAAGTAGTACTTTTGACTTGTAAGTGATAATATTTTTTATTTTTAATGTTTTGAACTTTATTGTAACAACTTAAATTATCTATTTTGTTAATTTATGTTTTTGTGAATTATTTGAAATGTATTTCTGTTTTATCATTTTAAGCACATGATTCATTCCCTTTTTTTTTAAAGAGCTTGTTAACAAATTTATTTAAAATGCATCGACTGAACAAGGATTTCCTGAAGATTTCCCATAAAACTTGCTTGTAAAAATACTTTATTAAAAAAAAAACATAATTAATATATTAATCAAACTCGTTTTACTGATTATAAAGATTAAAAAAATCAGAAATTAAATCTATCGAACTGTAAAAATTTCAGCTTCAATTAATTAATTTGGGATTGTAATTGAACTATGAAGAATTATAAAATTCTGAAAGGGACCTGTTTTTTATCAGGTATATTTTTAGAAGACTTTATTAGTTCTCAGTTTTATTTGTTAGTATTTTGAATATATTACAAAAATAAATTATTCAATATGAAAATACTTTCAAATTAATTGTTAATTCTTATTAAAAATTATCTAGCATTTAAAAATGTAATAACAATCACCAAGAGAAAACGAAATCAACATTTAAATTAACTTGTTAAACCACGAAACCCCATGCCTGATTTAACTAATAAAAAGGCATTGATATATCAAATTTAAATTCTATCTAGACGAAATAAAAGTGCAATCTAACTGCAAAATAAAAAGAGAAAATAATTATAAATTATATTTGATTAAAATTTACTCAAATAAAAATATATGACTTTATTAAATGTATCCCTGTTTTGGAAAAAAATTAATTATTGGTAATCTCTTAGTAATCAATGAAACGTAAACATCTTTGTGCTGCGAAAATATTATTCTTAATTGGATAATTAAAAAGTACATGCTTCGAAAATAGCGTTATTTTTTTTTTAACAATGTGCCATTAAACAAGTAGTTTTGTGACAGAAACTGTCACTTAGGACTGCTGCCACACTCTTTCTGCCTCTTACTGCCTCCTTCTTAAGGATACTTTACAGGACTTATTAGAATAAACCTGATCAAATTTGCATAACAAAGGAAATTATGTTTTAATAAAACAACTATTTAGTCATAGTATTTTAATATAAAAGTAATTAGATTAGTCGTACTTCTTGATATGTTTTTTTAAACTCAAGGTCACAATTTTTTTTTTCTGTGCTACACATATTGGATTTTGTGACCCCTCATTATAATGATTAAAAGTTTTAATGCGTAATTTTGTAATGCAAGTTTAATCTAAAGTTTGTTGTACAGGTTTAATCTTAAACAAAAAAATAAATCATTCAGAAAAATAATAATAAATGTCTTTATTTTTTTTACTTTCTGACTAAAATAATGATGTAAACTGTATGCAAAATTTCGAAATTTGAGATCATAATTTCTAACGTCAAATTTCAAGGCAAGATTAATGCTTTAATCGAAATCAACGTAGGAATAAATATGTATGTGATTCATTTTAGTTTTTGTAAATTTCTTGTTTCGATGAAAAAAATTACTTTTCATCGTAAAAACCATAATTCATCAAGAATTTATAGCACATTTTTTTTAGTTTATTGTTCACGATAGTTGAAAAGTCCGGATACTTTTACATTTTCGATTTATGAAACTTTCGATACTCTAATATATGTAAGCTGATTAATGTATAATTTTAGCCCTTTGTTAAAAAGTTTCATTTTACTTTTCATGTGTTTGTTTTATTTATTATACTATAATATATTTTAAAGGTACCCCCCAAGGGTATAAATACAGTGAAAAAACAAAAGTTCATGAAAAATGTACTCTTTCAAAAAGTTTAAAATTTTGTATAATGTTAATATACAAAGAAAGTTGTTTGTGCAAGGTTATATTTAAAACAAACTAGTACTAAGTTAACACAGCCAATTACGCCTCGTAATTTAGAACCCTGGTCAAGTCACGAGGTCGACACCAGACCGGGCACTCAACGGAACTTCGAGCGACATCATACGATAACGCCGTTGGGACTTTGGGCTCCACAAATTTAACGAGGATGTCTAGTCTATCCCAGTACATTTGGGTATTTTAGTTGGATTTTGGCTGCATAGTTCCATCTATAGGAAGGCAGTGACTGCTATCGGGTTCGAACCCGTGCCAAACGCTAGTGACATCTGTGCTGATAGCGTGTCCAATGCTATACGATGAATGTCCAATGCCTAACTGATTGATTGATTGGAAATGAGTAGCTGGTTTATTGCTTCGCTCAAGGCGAACCTAACTTTTTGGGTAGAGTTGGATGCTAACTTTAGTGTAGATTATACGTCTCTCTCTCTCTTTGATTGCGGTTACAAATTACTAGGCTTGTGTATATTTGTAAAGTTAATTTGACTTGAAATAATCCAACCCATTTATTAATAAGAACTTTTAGTTATAGACCGAGAGCCCAGGGCCCCCAGACCTAAGTCATTTTTTAAAGGATGAAATGTATCGTATTAGGTTCGGTTTTCATTTACTTTAAGTATATGCATACCCGCTAGAGTGAACCGACGGCCCATTTACAGGTATCGGGTGCAAAAAGTAGGTAAATTATAAGTTAACTTAAGTCATTTTCTAAAGGCTGGTTTTTACGTATGTTTTAGAAAATAATGTTAAAAGTTAATAATAAATTTCCCAGACACTTTCCGTCGGCCGAAACTTTTCCCAGACGCTTTAAACGTCTTTATCAAGTTCAGACTTTGTCCCACGCATCTGGCGGCGTAAGATGGAGCTACAATCGTCCTCGGACGACAAGAAGGGGAAGTTAAGCAAAAAAGAACTATGTGTGTATTGGAGATGGTTGGTTGGTTGGTCGATTGACATATATATTCCGGTTTGTGTGCTTGATCATTGGAGATGTGAAAATGTTGTAAGCTAAAGACAGCTATGGTAACTTGTTTATTAATTTATTTTCTAATTAAACGAAAATTTAATTAAACCGAAACGATATTCTTTCTTAACCAACCAACCACATCTCCAATACACACATAGTTACTTTTTGCTTAACTTCCCCTTCTTGTCGTCCGAGGACGATTGTAGCGCCATCTCACGCCGCCAGATGCGTGGGACAAAGTCTGAACTTGATAAAGACGTTTAAAGCGTCTGGGAAAAGTTTCGGCCGACGGAAAGTGTCTGGGAAATTTATTATTAACTTTTAACATTATTTTCTAAAACATACGTAAAAATCAGC
This sequence comes from Oedothorax gibbosus, assembly GCA_019343175.1. NCBI lineage: Eukaryota > Metazoa > Arthropoda > Arachnida > Araneae > Linyphiidae > Oedothorax > Oedothorax gibbosus. The sequence goes on from CM033278.1 coordinate 12,415,948, forward strand.
CTTTAGAAAATGACTTAAGTTAACTTATAATTTACCTACTTTTTGCACCCGATACCTGTAAATTGGCCGTCGGTTCACTCTAGCGGGTATGCATATACTAAAAGTAAATGAAAACCGAACCTAATCCAAAACATTTCATCCTTTAAAAAATGACTTAGGCCTGGGGGCCCTGGGCTCTCGCTCTATTAGAAGTTAGCACAAAAATCCGATACTAGCCCTCGCGACCGAGTAATTACTTTGTTGCAGACGGCTCAGTATTGGTTTAGCACGCAAGAGGTTCCTGAATCAAAACCGGTGCGGTCCGTACCTCTTCAGTGGTGACATCGGATGTGGCGCCATCTGACGGCGCACATCTGACAACCTTCACGCAAACTAAGCAAAGCTCTAAGACTCACATCAGGCACCAGTATCAATGGGGAACTTGCATGAGTCGGGAAATAGCAAAATACCCTTTGTAAATGAATCTTTCTGCGATTCTAAGAACATCGACATAAATTTTGCCTCAATCCGACCATTAGTTTATTTTTAATTAATTTTCAAAGTTTGCGCTTAGCCCTGCCCCTTGAAAACGCTCCCTCCGGCCGCCCCTGCCCGCGTGACGTCAGTCGACGCAACTAATCTAGCCTGAGATCGGCCGCCGCTGTGTTTTGCAAATGTCACTCTTCCTAATGCTTTTCTTATCGCCTCTAATCCATTAAAGTTATGTAAGTTCTGGAAAATATTAGTGCATACGAATGTGGCATACTACTTTGTTGTAAATGAACCACGCAAAAATAGTTCGAAAAGCTATTTTTCAATGTTCCTTGAGTTGTAAAAAAATGCGTGTTGATCCGTAGAGAAGTACATATGTTCAAGAACGTTTGAATTTAAAGCAAAAAGCTTTTTTTATTCTTAATAGTAACAGGTTTATGTTATAAAATAAATTCCTATGCAATTATATTATGTAATTTTATGTATTTGTACTTATAATTAAACTATATAATTTAAATGTAGACTAAAATTAAATCTAATTTATTGAAATACCTGTATTTAAGATTTCGAAATATTTTTCATTATTACAGGGATTCGACAAAATAATGTACACACATTGCAATTTTTAAATTAAATCACATATTTCATAAGCTACTAAGAAAAAACTAAAATGCTTTTAACGACTTGTAACACGTGTTACGACAAACATGTTCGAGCAAAATTATTGTCTCGTATGTAATTATATGGTACGCAGAATTCAAGTTTTGTACATTATTCTCGTAACAAGTTCATCCAATCCCTGTAACAATGAAAAATATTTCCCATTTTTAAATGCAGTTATTTCCATGAATTAAATTTAGTTTTAATTTGTATTTGAAATTCATAGAAGCAATTTAGTGTATAACATAAGCATGTTATATGTTACAATTAAAAATAAAAATACCTGCTTCCTTTTCGAACATTGGTGAACCTAAATAATAAAACGTATTGTTTTTTACATCTTTAGGAAAACTACAACAAGTAGGTTTGTAACAGCATTTACTTCTAATTTATACTTTAGAGTGGCCAAAATTGCCTATCTTCGTTAACTTTCGTTTGCAAATTTAATCAAATTAAAAATGGCCAGATAATTTATCCAATTCCCACGCTCTCAATTTTTTTTTTAATACAGCATACATAATAAGTAGACCTTTCTGTTTTTTCTCTGTAGACCTTTAACAGTGGCAGCTACACCTGAAATTCTCTTCTTAAAAAAATGTGCATTAATTTTTTGGTTTTTAAAATTTTAAATATAATTTAACTCAAATTTCTTAATGAAATTTGGTTAAATTTCCTTATTGATTTAATTCGTTTAATTTCTGCACAACTAATTAAGTAATTTAAATAATCTAATAAGTTAAATGGTTCAATAAAAACATTCTATAATTAATTGATTTTTTTGTCCCATTTATAGCATTTAATTTTTATTTAAAAAAAACATTAATTGTCTATATCTGCCATGATAAAATTTGAATTCCCAATTTCTTGAAAAGAACTTTAACCAAGGTCAAGGTGTATGCGAGTGCCCAATCTGAGAAAATACAGCAGCAGTGCTGTGAATTGTGTTTACAGTTGCATCTGCAATCAAATGCAGCAGAAAACGTGGTGAATATGCGGCAAATGTACTATATATTTACAGAAATATTTTAAAGTGTAGAGTACCTGTTTGAGTATTTTCGGCAAAATTAAACATTGACATGATTTTCATCCACATAGAGTTCATATTAATTGTAATAATAGTATCGAAATTTGTAAAGAGAGCTGTCTGTATGGTTTTACAAAAATGGTTTCAGTTTCGGGCATATGCCGAGTCTTCAAAAAGACTAATACGCCAAGTTTCAGCACCATTAAAAAAAAGAGAGAAGATAAAGTTACAAGTATACATACAGCCATGATTACAAATGCCTTTAATCGGATAATTTAAAATTTTAAGTACAATGGTTTTTTATTACTGATTCTTTAAATGGTGTACTAATTTTGGATTCTGGCAGATTAATGATAAAATTGTAGTCGTTTCTAATTAGGTTTACAGAGACAATGTTTTATATTTCCAATAAAAATATTTATTTCGATTATGAATTTATCATTATTAATCGATGTAAACTATCAAATTTTAAAGCAGTATATCGTAATTTTTTACAACCTTAATTCTTCCTTCGAAATCAATTATTACACTATACTTACATCAAAATTAAAATAAAGATTTTTGAAAAATGTATTGAAACTATGAAGTTTACATATTCCGAAAAGTTTACATTTCCGAAAAGTTTTCAGACATAAGTCATCCATGTGGGGAAATGCAAGTCTTTTCACGTGAATTATTTAACCCCCTTTGCCTCATTTGTGAATACAATTAACACATTTATAATCAAATAAAAACGTTAACTTTAAGATTTTACAATTCGTTATTCATTTTCTTCATTTGCCTTATATAAAATTTTTCAGGACCATGGCCTTCATTTGTTTTATATTCTGTTTATTCAGACAAACTTAGAAAAATAAACAAGCGTCCTATATTTTAGCTACTGGGTATAACTGGGTAGCTGCAAAATATTATAATTAGCAGAATGTTAATAAGTTTTGTTTAACTTGAAATGTTTAAAAATTTAATAAAGTTAATATTTCCCTAGTAGTAACATTGCATAAAATTATCGAGAATAGTTTAATTTTTGAAATATCGGAAAAGTTAGCTAGATATTTTGCGCTTCAGTCAACAAAGATGGTAAGTATGTGTACTTTATCAATTATTACAAATTTCTACATTTTATGTTCACTTGTAGCTTACTTCTATGGATTCATATTTATTGCTATAGCTTTATATGCATATTTTAATCACTTCAGATGCAATGTTTAATTTCCATACATTTAATTTTGAATATAAAGTTATTTTCCGATGAATATATATTTTGAACTCTCTCTGTTTGTTTTAAACTTTTTTTTTTAAGATAAAGCTGTTGGTTTGTTTCTTTAGTTTGAATTATCGTCGCACTAGAGCTACTCGAGGGCTAGATAAAGCTGTTAGTAATATGTAATAATAAAAATGATACTTTTTAATTTATGTACTTTTCTATTAGCTTTCACACTACATTTATAGCGTTAAAAAGTGGAAGGTATTATAATCATTCAGTCCGTACATCTGTCCGTCTGTCTGTCCGTCCGTCGGTCACCCACCTTCACATAACGAACCGCAAGTCTCACAAACAAGTGGGATACGTCATTTTGAAGCAAAAAATCAGGGGAGACTACATCCCAAATTTCATTAAAATTATTTTTATTAAAAGTATATTTAAAATTTAAATAACTAAAAATTTAATCTACATTGAAATAACATGCAAATTCCATTTTTATTCAATATTTTCACTGTTGCCATTCCATCAAACGGTACGAGAAACTTAATTTAAAATAAAAATAAAACTCTTGAAATAATATTTATTTATGTGTTATAATGGGAATATTTCTTCTGACGACACGCTCTCTAAACTGCGATTTCTTTGGTTGTTTGGTTTTCTTTGACAAACTGTAGAAACAGCTCATTGGTTTAAAAAAGGTCACACGATCCGAACTGCGGGCCATTGGTTGTTTTGTTTTTTTGTGGCAAAGTGTTGAAACAAGCCCATTTAGTTTGGATTGTTGTAATATCACAATAGAGTTCTTTTGATGGTTTATTATATATCTATGAAGAAAGATGCATAGAGAATTCTAACTTTGCATAAAAATATGCAAAGTTTCGCTTTTAATTTTAAAGCATCAATTTTACTAATTATTTATTTTTTGAACTGTAAATTAATTCAACAAACGATAAATAATAACTGAATTTCATTATTATTTGAACTTCAAACAAATTTAGCAGACGATAAAGACTATTTATTGAATCTGAGAAAGCAGATTATGGAAACGGTTAATTTTGGGGTTTAAAAGTTTGAATTATATCTAGCTAAAGGTCCAGTTTGGCGAATTTTCTTCTGAGGTGTAGGGGAACTTGGAACATTTGACCCATAAGGATACATGGCCCATTTCCTTTTTCTCAGCATTGGAAAAGTTTTATGAGTTGGAAGTGGCAACACTTTTTTCCTTTCAGTCAGCTGTCCACATGGTGAAAAAACCCAACTGAATTATTGCGTACGTGTTTAGCTATACGAAGAAATACGTTTTCATGCACTGAAAGTAAATTTTTAGTGCCATAAGATTTTTGGGTCTCGTTTTTTTTTGGTTTAAAGGAAAGATTTTTTCAATTAGTTACTTGTTTTTTTCATGCTATTAGCTACAATTACGTGCATAATAGTGCTAATGTAATTATTCGCAAATGTCTTTGTTTTGTGGTTAATAAAAAAAAAGTGCAACTACTTGACCCAAACCAATTAGGGATACGTGACCCAAGTAAACAAAACAAAAGTAGACAGAAGTAGACCAAGTCAATTTTTTAAAAAAATCACGGGAGTCCCCCAAAAAATTGACTGGGTTCTTCTGGGAGTACAAGGTTTGTTGGGAAAGTATAAGGGAATTTTTTTTAACGAGCTTACAATTCAGCATGCAAAATCGATGGAATATGTTTTTAATGGCCTTAAATGAATAATACATCCCAAGTTGATATTGATCAAATAGAAGAATCTTCAACAACTTGTGTCTTCTCTGCAAAATAAAATAATCCACAGTTTTGTGTTTCGACAAGATTTTACGTTTAAATTTGATAAGTTCCTTTTTATATAAGCATAATTAATGTGATAAAAATAAGAATTAATAATTTTGTCTTAAAAACTATAAAATCTATTTAAACTTTATAATATGATGTTAGTTTTGTTATTAGGTAAAAGTATTTTGATAACTCTTACTACCAAATTTTTGGGTTGGGTCATGTATCCCTAATGAGTGGGTCATGTATCCCTATGCATTGGGATACATGACCCAAAACTAAAGTTTTAAACAATTTATATTTTACTAATATTGCCGTTAATACTTCAGAAAAATACTAATATCTATTGTGTAATAATTATTAAAGTATAAATTGACTGCATTTGCACATCCATAAATAGTTGTTTTTAAAAGTTACAAGCCAAAAACTACAAGTTGGGTCATGTGTCCCTGGTACCCCCTATAAATAGTTTGTTTCCTGTTAAGTACAAATGTTGTGTGGAAGCGGATTAAGTGACAGATTCCGTAACAAACCTACTTGTTCTTTAACATTCACATTTCATAATATCTGAAGGCCAAAAAAATATAAGAGCATACAAGCAAATTTATGTGCAATTTTATCTAACTTGTATTTAATATTAACTACAACTTGCTTTGCAGTCGTATAAGCTCAAATTCAATTTACATATATCTAGAAGTAGATCTTGAGCTTTTATGTTTTTACTTAAGAGTTATTTTAATTATAAAAAGAAGTAATATATGAGAGTTAGAAAGAAGTAAACTAACTATATATTATAACGTTTCGGATAATTAAACGTTGACGATCGGATTAAAAAACAAAAACAACAACGAAATAAAACTATAATATCTAAACAGAATTACCGAAAATTATTAATTGAATGCTAAAAGTAGTACCGTAGAACGCAAAACCTTTGGCCCATATTCTTTCGTAATAAAAATTAGAAGTTATAAAACTTATTTCAATTAAAAAAATCTATTCTTATGCTGTTCCACTCTATCACTGAGTACCCTAAAATTTCAAATTTTTTAATTGCCTGACTTGATACTAGAAATAGGCTTTTATGAATCAATAATTTCAGCACTTATTACTTCTTATTATCTCATCATGATGATTTTCTAATCCATAGCTGGATTCCCTTAAATTTGAAAATAATTGACTGTTCGCATTTTTCATTGATTGGATATTTAATCCATTGATCGATCGGATTCCTCGAAATAGGGCTCGTAGAGGGTCAATAACTTCAATCCGCATTCTGACTAAAAGAAAAATTCCCATGAATCATATTTAATATTATTGAATAATTCATTCATATAGCATTCTAATCCATCACCATGACACCTTTTACAATTCATAAATAAAAACCCTAATCATATAAATCGCCCAATGTAAAGAGAGATAAAAACTTCAGGAATCTTTCTGTCCACACTTCGTCTTCTACTAAAATATTAAAGAAAATAGTGTGGTCGGATATTACCCTATGAACTTTACCCCTTTTTGCAATTAACGATTTAAACCATCGATTTCATATGGCTCCAACTATCCCATTCCGGAATGCCATATCAACGGAGCAGTACTTCTATTTGAATGTTTCATAACTTCGATTTGGCATGAGTCCAAATTGTGATCTTTCAAGAAAAGATCCGGACTAAAAGTAGCATTCTTTCGTGAAAATCTAACTTTTAGTCACTGACGTCTGTTTCGAAGTGTTCCCGGGAACATTAATCAAATGGTCCTGTGTGTGGCAGTTTGTGGTGTCTGGTTGGGAAGAATTGGAACTGGAAATTTTAAATTTTAGTTGCACAAGATCACAGTATCGTTTTGCGGTGTCAATATCGGAAAAGAAAATGTCTAAATTATTCATTTGGATTTGGTTGAGCTAACATCTCTTGGGAGCAACGATACTCGCATAAAAACAGCACCTCTGACGTAAGTTTTGATTTTTTTTATTTACGCCTGTCTTAACTATTTCGAGCATACGGCGCCTTGCAGTCTAGTATACAGATGGAAAATCTCCCCAGAAAATGGGAGAGTCAGAAAGAAAAATCCGAAGAAACTACATCCAGTAGCACAGGACAGGAATGATGTTCTCTAAGCATAGGAGTGGATGTGCATAGAATACAATCCTGGGAGTTCGCAAGACCAACTCTGAATAAATGAGTCTGAATATAGTCACGACAAGTTTCCATTTGAAAAGTAGCTGCACCAATAGCTCTGGGAAAGGAGATTACACAATTGTCCTTTCCAGAAAGGAAGACTGAACTTTTGTGCCCTTGAATATTAAGGGGGAATTGGCGCGCTGAACCGGGGGTCTCCAAAGCAAAGTGCATCAGTGTTAATCCAATGGCGAAAAAAATATTTTCTCTGCCACATTTCTCCGGCTGCCACAGTGGGGCAAAACCCCTTAAAAGCTGGCCAAAACCCAAAAAAATTAAAGTGTCTATTTTAAGTTTCAATCTACGTGGGGTTGTTTAGAAATATCTGAAGTATCATATGTCACCTCCCCCGACAGATTTATGGCTTCTGGGAAGAGTTGTGAGGGTGAAAAGTTGACCAAATCGGGAGAGTTCGTTACCAGTGCGAAATTTCTCAAAAACGGTTGCTTACTTTGTGTGCGTCCAAAAAATTTATTTTTTTGTAAAACTTTAAAAATATGATGCATTCTACTACTAGGTGTATGTTTAACCTAAATTAATTGTATTAGATTTTTGGAAGTGTTTTAATATTTTTTTTTAATTTAAAAAGAATGACCTTCTTAATTAATAATATTTTTTGTGTTAAAATTTAAAAAGTAGTAAATTTGTTATATAGTTACGCCTTGTTACCTAAAAACTACTACACAGTTTGAAACCTTTTACATTGTTGTTTTAAAAACTGTTTTCACCTGTTGCACGTTTTCGCACGTTTGGCTAAAAATTCAAAATATGTAAGGCATAATTTCTTTAAAGTTTCAATTGTCAAATGTGCAAATAATGAGTACTTTGGCTTTTTTTTCTAAACATTGAAATGACACTCTGTTTAATACCTTTTCATGACTATTATGAACGATTTAAGGTAAAATATTGCCATGTTTTGACAATAACCTTAAGTTGGGCATATTTGATCTGGCAGATATCTAATAATTTTATGATTTTTTTTACTAGTTTAAAGTTAAATTCATAAAAAATTTTGCTGGTCCTTTTGAATATTTTATTCATTTGACATCCGTCATAAAGTTGTTTATCACTTAACAGTGGCAAAATTAAATTAGTTACTGTATTTTGATCTTTATGTTTTTTAATTAACATAAGTCTATCAAGCACACTACAGCCGAACTCAGCGTTAAGCATATTGGGCAATATAAAAGGATAACGTTTCGTAAATTCTCTGCAACATTCTCGAAAAAAAATTTCGGCCCTCAAGTGGTTCGCATATAGATAAAAAGGAGGAAATTCTACAAAATGCTTTCGAGATTACCTCCAAAATCACCTTTCAATGATAAAGTACAGTTACTGGAACTTAAATTTAAAAAATGCCAAATGCCCGTAAAAATCTTACTTTGAAATCGAAAAAACCTGCACAGTCATTTTGTAAAACCTTTAAAACGATATGGACAGCCGTACATAGAGTAAAGCAAAATTTTGTTTTTAAAATAAGAAGTGGTTAGGATGAGAAAATTATCGTGCCATATTTTGCGAACAAAGGTTTAGGACGGCCATCATCTGATTTCCTGGAAAGTAGCGAAATTCCAAAACAAAGGAAAACGGGACATTTACGTACAAAATACACTCCAGAAACTTTAGCTTCTGTAGCACAAATGATTTTGAGAGCTTTTGGTGAGATATATGCTTCTAAATTCATAGAATATACGACATTTATAGTTCCCCGTTCAGAGCATTCGAATACCGCAAATCTTTTCTGTAAAAGAATAGCTATGCGCGGAAATTTCGGAAACTATCTCAGCTGATGGAGCCTTGTCTTTGTTAATTGAGGCTCAATTAACCAAGCACCAATGTGACATTATCAGAAGTCACTAAAAAAGTATATTTTCTTGGTACAAAGTCATACAAAAAGCAAAGAAAAACAGTTATCCTGAAATCAGCTCCTATGAAGTCGAAACACTAAAGGTTAAAATGGTTGTTCAAGCACTTTTAGACCATACAGCTCAAAGAATAATAGACTGCACATTGAATGATTTGAGCAATTATTCCTATGAGCAGTAAATGTTTGAAACTTATTTCAAAATAAGGATATGATGGCAGCTCAAGTCAAACCCAATATAAAGAGCCCTCAAGTGGTTCGCATATAGATTAAAAGGAGGAAATTCTACAAAATGCTTTTGAGATTACCTCCAAAATCATCTTTCAATGATAAAGTACAGTTACTGGAACTTAAATTTAAAAAATGCCAAATGCCCGTAAAAATCTTACTTTGAAATCGAAAAAACCTGCACAGTCATTTTGTAAAACCTTTAAAACGATATGGGCAGCCGTACGGTACATAGAGTAAAGCAAAATTTTGTTTTTAAAAATAAGAAGCGGTTAGATGAGAAAATTATCGTGCCATATTTTGCGAACAAAGGTTTAGGACGGCCATCATCTGATTTCCTGGAAAGTAGTGAAATTCCAAAACAAAGGAAAACGGGACATTTACGTACAAAATACACTCCAGAAACTTTAGCTTCTGTAGCACAAATGATTTTGAGAGCTTTTGGTGAGATATATGCTTCTAAATTCATAGAATATACGACATTTATAGTTCCCCGTTCAGAGCATTCGAATACCGCAAATCTTTTCTGTAAAAGAATAGCTATGCGCGGAAATTTCGGAAACTATCTCAGCTGATGGAGCCTTGTCTTTGTTAATTGAGGCTCAATTAACCAAGCACCAATGTGACATTATCAGAAGTCACTAAAAAAGTATATTTTCTTGGTACAAAGTCATACAAAAGCAAAGAAAAACAGTTATCCTGAAATCAGCTCTATGAAGTCGAAACACTAAAGGTTAAATGGTTGTTCAAGCACTTTAGACATACAGCTCAAGAAAATAGACTGCACATTGATGTTTGAGCAATTATTCCTATGAGCAGTAATGTTGAAACTTTTTCAATAAGGATATGATGCAGCTCAGTCAACCCAATATAAACGAAATTCAATCACTATTCTTTCCCATTGAATAGATTTCTTATTTCGAGTGTACCACTGAACTGTATTCGAAGATATGATCTAAAATATAATCTGGAAGAATCCTAGACCAGCATCACTCGATTCTATCATCCAATACTTATAGAGTTTATAGAAGAATCAGCAATATTTGCAAAGCAGATAGTAGAGTGCACCGAAAACCAAATATTACAGTCTCATTCCAACAATAGTAATATTAAACAACCTAAGTCTACAAATTAATCATAATATTATATTTACAATGGTGGATGGTAAAATTTGTAATGCAGTTACATCTTACCACGTCTCCGTAGAGGTGTTATTTTTGTGGATCAAAAGAATTTTACAATATTTTAGAAATCATATAGTGTTTTCTCTACTGTATTTATGAATTATAATGGTGTGGCTTGCAAATGTGCGTACGATAAGATATGAATAATTTATTTCTATGTATAAGATTTTAATTTGTAATGTAAAACTAGTACTTAATTGATTTATTAATATAGTAAATTGAGTTTTAAAAATACTAGTTCTTATTATTCCTTGAAAACGGAGATTATTAGTTTTAGACAATTATTTAAATAAAAAATATCCTTTTATTAGGGGTTTTAAGTAAATGAACCAAATGTGATAATTTCAGTCTAAATTACTTTAAATATTTAAAAATAGAGCTGCATACTTCTAAAAACAAACCAAATACCTAATTATGATGTTTTTAGCCCATTGGAGAAATTACAGAATTTTGGCCAGGTTTTCACCCCTTTTGCCCCACTGTGGGCTGCATTGAATATTTTTACAAACGGAATTTTTTATGTGATAAATGTAGCTGACTTACAGATCCCAACCTTCCTACTTTTTGAAATTGGTTCGAATATATTTTCAAATTTTCAATAAATAATTTTATACAAAACATTCGAAGCAATTTCAAAAAGTGGGAAGATAGAGATCTGTAAGTTTATCTACATTTATCATTAAAAAAATCGTTTGTAAAAATATTCAATACAGCCGGAGAAATGTGGCAGAGAAAATGGTTTTTTCGCCATTGGATTAACACTGAGCCACATGAGTTTGGAGACCCGCGGTCCAGCGCGCCCATTCCCCCTTAAGAGGCCCTCAGTGCTTTGGTATTATTATTAAGAGGCATACAATACCTTTGATGTGAAGAGTCATATTACATTATAGCATTTATATTTTTAGTTTGAAAAATTAAATTAAGAGATTTATTCTGTTCTTGCTTTAGCCGGTTATGGGGTGACGAATTTAGTATACTTGTTTTTCAACTAGAAACGGCCAGCTGTGGAGAATGATAATATCTACTAAACAATGTGGTAGGGGCTGCTCAAATCGTTTGTGGGATTTATTTCGATCAATATTTTGACGATCAGACATTGGAACAGTTTTCATTTGTTTACGATAAAAATCATACAAGTAGTTTAAGTTTAATTTTTAATATATTTCGGAATTATTATTTGTTGTACACTGTAAAATGTGCTGTCCAACGTTAATTTATGAAACTGGTGGCAGCCTGCTGGATATTTAAGAAGTTAAGTTCTTATTTGTGCTACTACAGAAATGTGTTGTAACTTTACTCCATAAGTCTGGAGTAACATTACACCGCAATTTTACAGTGCATAGAGGAATTTATTTATGAACATTTTAATTAAAACGACTATATACTAACTATGCCATTATTAAAAAGATATAATATATGATATTTTTTCACAGTTTGCTTACAGAAAAGGGCAAAATTAAGATGTTTTAAGTTGCGACGCAGACTGATCTGGTAGTTGACTTCTTTTACAACTATATAGTATTTCAAATTACAGTTATTTGAATTATTTATGATATTTTTATTTTTTAAAGGTTTTATACAGTGAATTGCATTTAGAAATGTGATTGAATAAATACCAATGACAAACATTTGAAATTAAATTACCAGTTTTATTAATAAAAAATATAATGCTTTCAATATGTAGTATATTTGAGTATTTATTTTAATATATATACTATAAAACAACTCAGTTACAAACTTATTTTCATAACATACAAGCATAATCATATAAATATTTCTAAACAGAAAATTTCTGATAATAGTACCGTTACATTTTTTTCCTACATTAAATTTTCGAAATGAAGCGTGTTATTATAGCATTTCAATTCTTAAAAACCCAAACTACTTGCACCTTATATGAGTGCAAATACCTTAATATTCGAAATCCATACATAGGAGAAAATGTTAAAATACATAATACTTGGACTTATGCCTTAAAACTACCATAACATGCACATGAATTTATTAAACCAACTTACACAACGTAACCCAACTACTCCGTAAACTTTCACCATATTCTCAATAAATATTTACCTGTAGCATGTAGCCTTCCTATTTTGTTACGATTATGATTTGACATTGTGTTAGTCGTTGTCCGGTACGTTGGAAATTGTGTTTGAAATGACAAGTTTAGAAGTGTTTCCGTTTATACTTTGAAAGTGCGTAATTTCATGTAACAATATTGATTTGGTGGGATAATGGTTAAAGATTTTAAGTTGTTGAATCCACTTTACAAAAGAGGCCAGCGAGGCTAATTGTCAAAGTTTTGCCATTTGAATAGGGAGGTTTTCAGATTGAATCGATTTTAAAAATATATTGTACTGCAAAAGAAAATGAAATATGTCATTTATATGCGACTGGTGCAAGTTAAATTTGTTTTGAGAAAAAATTTAAATAAAAGTATTGATTTGTATGGGCGTATTCTAACTTTCATTGAAGTGTATATTTTTGAAAACTCATTGTGTAGTTATTGATAAGCACACAGAATACTCGTGTTTTTTTTAATACGTTAAAGTGTTTAGACATTTTTTTACTTTTCTCTTCCTATATTTTCCGTCTACTCAATCAATATGTTTTTTATTATTTAATTCATCATTTTATACAACAGAAGGAATAAAATAAATTAAATATTAATACAAATGTAAAAAAAAACAAATAAAATATTATTTAAAAAAAAAAAAGCAAGAATCTCTTCATACTTTTGAAATTCATTATTAACTCTTTCCTCACAATAATGATAGGTTCCTTACATATTAACTTTTTTAACATTAGATGGCAGTACTGTATTACACTTTTCTCAAACTTCCTATATTAACTTTTTATGGCATTACTCCTTCAATTTAAAACTTTTCAGTTACAAATACTTAGCTAATAAATTTTGTATATTGTTACTTTTGAATATTGTTACTATTTGTTATTTTTGGAAAAAGAAAAGTTATTGTAATTTACATTAGCAATCTTCAAATGAAAATTATGTAAAGAAAATAATTTGATTTCAGATAAAACTAATTTTTATCGAAGTTTTCATTTATCTGCCTAAAATCGGCTTAAAAATAAGTAATAAAAGTTTATGAGATTAAATGCATAGAGTTCAATAAATAAAATTCTAATTCTTAGAATAATCTATGTAGCGTCAATGCTATTATATTTAACCGATTTATTATCGGTGGTTTGTTAGAATTTTCCTCGTTATTTCTATTAATATTTAATTGGCTTGGTACAGTCGAGGACAAATAAAAAGAGAACAGACCTCGCTGTTGAGGCACCGTTTATCAGGTATAATTGTGATACGTCATTTTAACGGAAAAAACGTTCTGAGTTGATTAGTCAGCATAAAAATTTCGTAAGGGGTCGTCTTCATATTGAAATTAATACAAACCAATTTTTTGGTCTAAAAATGTTTAGAATCATCAAAAAACACCAAATGTCAAGTTTTGTTGCCAGATTCCTCATAGTTGTTGAGTTATGGTTATAGAAAGTTTATCGATCATAATGTTAAATAAGATTTTCAGACGTTTGATCATATCTCCGTTAATAATATACTTAGCAAGACGATATTTTTTTCTGTGTTACTTTACAACTCTTTCCAATCAAAATTAAAATAGTTTTATATAATTTAAGAAATATTTACTATTTTCCAAAAAATTATTAATAATTTTTTCGAAAAAAATATGAATATAAACCCATTGTTTTTGCAGAAATGGATTCAGGGTCAAAAGTTAATGAAAAGTACCAAATTTTGTAATTCTACTAGCATAACTTTTTGAGTTATGATGATAATAAGATTGTATTTTGAAATAGGGGACCGTACAAAAATAGAAAAAAGACAAAAATCAAGATCGGACCGCTCGTTTGGTGATTAAAAATAATTGTAAGAAAATAGTTTTCTTTTCCTGCGAAGTAAATTAAATTAATAATCAATTTTTTTTATTTATTTGGAAAGTCTTTTAAAAGAAGATTTGAATTTAATTACAGATTATTCGTGTATCAAGTGTTTTTTATATCGCCAAACACGTTTAGTTGTATAGATCCTAAACTATGGGGAATCTGGCAATAAAAATTGATATTTGGGGTATTTTGACGATTCTGAACATTTCTATACCAAAAACATGGGTGTTGCCATTGGAAATTTTAAATTTTGTATTAATTTCAATATGGAGACGACCTCTTATGAAAGTTTTGTGTTGACCAATAAACTCTCAGAAAGTTATTTCCGTTAAAATGACGTATCACAGTTATTCCTCCGATAAACGGTGCCTCAACAGCGAGGTCTGTTATCTTTTTTTTGTCCTGTACAAACAAAAACATTGGGTTTAAAATAGAAGTCATTGAAAAACTTTAAAAAAAATAGAAACTCAAATTCGAAGTATTCCAATTATTAATTTTTTTTCACAATTTAATAACTATTTAAAAATCATAGGAAGACAATTTTTAATGGAATTAAATCACATTTGCCACTCGAAACAAATGCCCTAGAAACTTCATTTATATTAAATAAAAAGTAAATTTATTTTTGTGATATAAATCAATTTTGAAGGACGTTTAATAAATGTTACAATGAACATCTTTGATGTTACCCATTATTTATATAAAAAGAGGTACACGGTGTTATAATTTCTCTCTCTATTTTTTTAAAATTGAAAATGATGACGTAATTTTCATTTATATTTATGCATATATTTATGAAAACTGACATTATAGTACTTTTTCATTGTCTTCTGTTTTTAATTTTATTTAAGAATATAAATAAATTCGTTAAATTATGGTAGAAATAGGAAAGAATGGATATTGATCGGACAAAGATGGATATTAATTAAGATTGATTGATGATAGATGTTGATAAGATGATAAAGATTGTATATTGATATGAAATGTTTTACTTATTTTTAAGTGGGAGCAATATTATATATTCATTTGTCGGAAATGAGATAGAGTGAAAATACATTTATTTAACCCATTATATTGGTCGCCAAGGTGCTCAAGCCCGTCAGGCAACTGATAAAACAAATTACATGTTGGACATAACACAAAAACACGAAGATAAAATAAAAAGGCACAATGTAGCACAAACAACGAACTGTATAACTTATTGATAAATTAATAAACACGACAGTGAACACTAAAACAAATACAAACAAATTTAGCAAATGATAAGTAATAATTACTGAATTTCGATGGTAAAATAGATTATTTCATCTTGACGTTTAAAATTTTAATATGTAGAACTAAATGCAGTGTTTTGTCGTTTTTTAGACACAAGGATTTAGCGTGGCAGCAGTTCTAAGTGACAGTTTCTGTTACAAAACTACTTGTTTATTATATAGATTAAAAAAGACATTTATTCTCAATGTTTCATATTAATGAAATACCTACACGTTTTTTAATTTTCATTTAAGAATTTTATTTAAGTAGTAATAAAAAATTGTAAGTCGGTTAACAGATTGTTCTTTTGTTTGCGTCATCTCATGTTGCTTATCTATTCAAAAATTTATTATATTTTCATTGAGAAGGAAAACGTTTGACTTTTTGTTTTAAAAGTTCTCACTTTTAATTAAAGCATATAAAAATAAACTTATGCATGGATTATATAATTTGAAAAATAAAGTAAAAACTATGTTAACTCAATTGGCCCCAAATGTACTTAGTTCTAAGGAAGTAATCAGTAGAGGGAAAAGCAAAAATATAAGAAACAAGATATTTTTCTTTTTTAAGAATCCAATAACTTCAATATGCAATGCAATTAAGTAAAAGATTTGCGTTTGATTTTCTAATTAATTTACGGTGAAGATGAAATTAAAGGCTTAAGAAATATTTTAATTTTTGAACTACTTTAAGAATAAAGGATGGTAAATTAATTATTTTGTTTTTGCCTAGAATCAATTAATTATCTTTAATGCTAAGATATTCATGGAATTCTATAGTAGGATTTTTAGACTTATTCTTTTTTTTATTTTATATCATTTGACATTTAATGAATGTAATTATATAATATATGTTTAATGTACTATAAAAGCAAATATTTGTTTTCAAATTGTTATACATTGTGATTTAAATAATTAATTTTAATTCTTTTTTTGCACAACTTTTAAAGACAGGCATAAAATTAATTATTTATAAAGTTTTAATGAAGTACACGATATTATTTTATCAGAAATAATAGACATATTCAGAATGAATAATTTGTATTGACAGCATGTAGTTCGAGTTCTTTTCGAGTTCTTTTGAGTTTCGAAACTATTTCTTCGAATAAATTTTCACAACCTTAGCAGTTCTCTCATAAAAAGAAAGACAAAGCAGGGAATCGCATGCACACACACAAACACACACACACAAGAGGTGTCGAGATCAAAACCAAGTAACCCCTTACCTCTTCAAGTATACTTGTTTTACACGGTCAGTTGTGAAGAACGATAAACAACTAATGAACATTATAGTAGGAGCTATAGTAGAAGATAGGGACTTATTTCTATCAATATTGCGACCATCAAACCTTGGACAGTTTTCGTTTGTTGATGATAAAAACCATAAATGTAGTTAAAGTTTAATTTTTAATAGATTTCGGAATTAATATTTGTTGTACACTGTAAAATGTGCTGTGCGATGTTATTCTATAAAATTGGTGCCAGTCTGCTGTATCCAGATTTAACAAGTTAAGTTCTTATTTTTATAACATTACTACTTAAATTTGTTGTACCTTACTCCATAAATCTGGAGTAACGTTACACCACATTTTTACAGTGTAAAGAGGACTTTTTGAACATCGTAATTGTAATTTATACAGTTTATTGCATTTAAAAATTTGAAATAATAAATTACAATTACAAATATTTGAAATTTTATTGGGAGTTTTATTAATACAAATCATAGTGTTTCCAATTTCTATTATCTTTGAGTACTGGTTTCAATATTTATATTTCAAAACATCGATTAAATTATTTTAATAACGTACATTAATAATCATACAAAATATTGCTAAACACAAAAATTCTAATAATAATGTTCTATGATAAAAAAAAATTACAAACTGTTTTTTTCTTCATTAAATTTTCAAAATAAAGCGCCTTATAATAGCATTTTCAAACATTTAAAAAATTCCTAAAAACCTAAACTACTGACGTTATATGAACGCAAACGTCTTAATATACTAAATCCATACATAAGGAGAAAATTTTAAAATTCATAATGCTTGGATTTATGCCTTAAAAGCACCATAACATACACTTGAATTTATTAAACCAACTTACACGACGTAACCTAACTACCTCCGTAAACTTTCACCATATTCTCAATAAATATTTACCTGTAGCATGTAGCCTTCCTATTTTGTTACGATTATGATTTGACATTATGTTAGTCGTTGTCCGGTACGTTGGAAATTGTGTTTGAAATGACATGTTTAGGAGTGTTTCCGCTTACACTTCGAAGGTGCGTAATTTCATGTAACAATATTGTTTTGGTGGGAAAATCGTCACAGATTTTAAGTTGTTGAATAAACTTTAGAAAGGGGTCAAAGCGGCTAATTTTCAGGTTTTTGACATATGTACCTCAGATCAAATCGGTTCTATAAATATATAGTGCAGCAAAAGAAAATCAAAAAAGTCATTTATAAGCGACTGGTGCAAGTTAAATTTGTTTTCAATTCAAATTTAAATGAAAGTATTGTTTTATAAGGGAGTACATTGACTTTCATTGAAAAATATACTCTTAGAAACTTTTTGTATAGTTATTGATAAGCATGTAGGATACTCGGATTTTTTTATACGTTAAGGTGTATAGACATTTTTTTACTTTCTTCTTTCTATATATTTTCAATCTACTCAATTTATATTTATTATTTAATTCTGCATTATGTACTACAGAAGGGATTAAATACATAAAATATCAATACAAATTAAAAACAAAAGCACCTAAGACACTTTAATACACACTTTACCAGATTATGTTGTTTATTTGAAGATTGTAGAAGAATTTTGGAAGAATCACGATAGTTATTGGAAACTAGTAAAGAATTAGAAATATTTTGGACCAACCTTCTGACCTGTGGTTGGGCCTCTGACCAGTGGTTGGACGACAATTTTTGTGTTTGTATTTTGTATAAAATGTTTGAAAAAGTAAAAGAAACTACTTATACTTTTGAAAATTATTCTTAACTCTTTCCTCGCAATATTTATAGGCCTTTAAATGTTAACTTTTGAACAAAACTAAAAGGAATAGTTTTTTTCCATTAGATGGAAGTACTATACTGCATTTTGCTCAAACTTCCCATAGTAAATGTTTGTAGCATTATTCCTTCAATTAAAAACTTTTATGCTTGTTACAAATACGTAGCTAATAATTTTTGTATATTGTTACTTTTTATTATTTTGTGAAAAAAGAATTGAATTATAATTTGCTTTAGGAATGTTCTAATGGAAATTATGTAAAAAAAGGATTTGGTTTCAGAAAAAACGAATTTTTATCGGAGTTTTCCTTTATTTGCCTAAAAACTGCATAAAAATAAATAAGAAAAGTTTAAGAGCTTAAAAGCATCGAGTTTAATAAATAAAATTTTAATTCTTCGAATAATCTGTGCAGCGTCAATGATATTATATTAAACATATTTGTTATAGATGGTTTTCGAGAATTTTCCCTATTCTATTAATATTAACTCGGCGTGATAAAAACAATCTGTAAAAAATTTTAGCGCATCGAAAATAGAAATCGGTTAAAATCTATAAAAATAGGAAACTCAAATTCGAAGTATATTAACTATTATATATTTTCAACTTTAATAACAGTTTAAAAAGCATAAGAAAGCATATTTTTAATGAAATTAAATCACAATTGCCATTTTATGTTAAATTAAAAAATCAAAAAAGAAAATTATTTTTGCGATATAAATCAATTTGGAATGACGTTTAATAAATGTGACAATAAACTTCCCATTATTTGTTAAAAAAGCGGTGCAAGCCGTTCAATTTTTTATTTTAAAAAGATGACGTAATTTTTCATTTTTGCTTATTCATTTATTAATGAATGCTGTAGTTATAATACAAATTATTTCTTTTGGTGAGGACTTTTTTTTATTGTTTTTAATTTTATATAAGTAAAAATTTTCTTTTTAATGGTATTTAAAAATAATTTTGTTTAGCTATGTTTTAAAAATAATAGATAGTTTTAATGTTGTATGCTGATATGCAATGTTTCACTTACTTTTTAGTGGGAGCAATATTACCTATTTATTCTTAGGGATAAGAAAGAAAGATTTATTTTACCAATTTTATCAGTCGTGTGAAGAGGCTAAAGCTTGACCAGGCAATTAAAAAAAAAACGAAATACATATTGAATAGAACACAGAAGCACGTAACCCAGCCGGTATGGGGATTTTGCCCTTCGCTTGTCAAGCGAGTGGGCACGGGTTCGAATCCCGGATAAGGCAAAGTTATTTGTGTTTTCCCGAGTACACGCGGAGAACGTGCTCGTTAAATCTTTGGGTCCGAAAGTCCAGTCGGCGGCAGTACTATGGGTGCAGGTTGTCTGGAGAAAATGCCTAAAATTGAGGCGGTGGCGCCCTCAGACATCCACTCTCTCGGGTACTCAAAGCATTGTGCCGACGGATGCTACTTCACCTCTCTTGCCTTCCAGGCTATGGCTTGGAGGTACACGACAATAACAACAACAACACAAAAGCACTAAGACGAAAAAAACAATAACAAAAAAGACATAATGTGGCGCAAACAACGAACTGCATAACTCATTGATTAATGGTAGGGATAATTTATACATAAGTTAAGAAACACGACAGTGTACACTAAAACAAATTTAAATAAATTTAGCAAAAGATAAGCAATACTTATTGAATTTTCGATTAAAAATACTTAGTTTTATTTTTACTTTTAAAAGTTAATATGTAGAACTAAAGCTGTATTTGGCGTTTTTTTAAACGCACGAACTTTGTTTGTAAGCAGTTCTAAGTGACAGTTTCTGTTACAACCTACTTCTTAATTATCATAGATTGAAAAAGACTTTTATTATCAACATTTTATATTGAAGCAAAGTCTACAGATTTTAAATTAACATTTAAGAATTTTAAGTTAGTAGCAATAAAAAAATGTAAATCGGTTAACAGAATTGTTCTTTTGTTTGCGTTATCATGTTGATTATCTATTCAAAAATTCATTATATTGTCATTAAGGAGGAAAACGTTTGACTTTTTGTTTCAACAGTTCTCACTTTTAATTAAAGCATACAAAAATAAACTTATGCAGATCAAGCACACCAAGCCGGAATATATATGTACCTACCCGACCCTACCCTAACTTATGCATGGATTATATAATTTAAAAAATAAAGTAAAAATTCTATTAACTCAATTTGACTCAAATATACTTAGTCCAAGGAAGTAATCAGTAGAGTGAAAAGCAAAATAATAAGAAACAAGATAATACATTTCCTTTTTTTAGAATCCAATAACTGCAATATGCAATTAAGTAAAAGATTTGCGTTTGATTTTCTAATTAATTTACGGTGAAGATGAAATTAAAGGCTTAAAAAATATTTTAATTTTTGAACTATTTTAAGAATAAAGGATTTTAAATTAATTATTTTGTTTTCGCCTAAAATCAATATTTGTTTTCAAATTGTTATATATTGTGATTCAAATAATTAATTTTAATTCTTTTTTTGGCACCACTTTTAAAGACATGTTTGCATAAAATGAATAAAATGAAATACTTTTAAAGTTTTAATGACGTACATAATATTATTTTATGAAATAATAGACATATTCAGAATGATTAAATGTGTATTGACAGCATGTAGTTAGGGTTCGTTTTAATTTCGAAACTATTTTCTACAAATGTATTTTGTCAACTTTTGCATTTCTCTCTTAAAAAAAATCATTTAATGGAATCAGAAATCAAATAAATGCATGTTCTAAAATCCGAAATAACTATTGTTGAGATTGTTGTATTGATATAACGGCTAACAGCAGATTCAATTATTGAAATATATTGTATGCTTATTTAATTCTAACAGTATTTCTCCTTCATAAGGTTTTTTTGAAAATCAATAAAAGCGAAAATTTCTTAGTAACCTACTTTACTTTTGAGTTTTTAGGTACTCCACAAAATTTTCCAAAAAATACTTTTTTTTTACAAATTATATTACAGAAATTTTTATTATTATATTTTTAAAAAAATTATTCACTTTTTAAAATGGTCCGCCAATAAATCTAGTGTGCTGTTATTCGAACCAAACCAATCTATTTAAGCAACTTAGTACGTTAACAATTATTGGCGAAAATATGTTTTAACCCCACTTTATATGCCAAAAAATCAACTTTTATGCAACCAGAAATTTATCAAGAAATATTTTACAACCAATTTTTCTTCAAACATAAAACGATACACTGCAATCGTTCTAAAAATAAACTTGAAGTTTAGAACAAAATAACTAGTGCACTTTTCCATATTGGATTTTTGGAAAGCTTCCAATGATCTCTTTCTGCATTAAATAGCAGGGGAGAAGAGTAAGTCATTTTTTAACCAACCCGCGTAAGATATTTTTCATCAGGGTTAGAATAAGCTGGGTATGCTTGGCGCAAAAAAAAGTGGAAACCGTCTGTTATTCGTCGGATATTCGATATTCGATAGTCGCTTATTCGATAGGATACAACCAATCGAACCGCACTGCCCACTATAAATAAGGTTGGTTGGTTGGAATATATATTTCCGGCTGGTGTGCTTGATCAGAGACCAGCTTATAAACCTTTGTCAAGTAAGAAAGACCACGGCCAACTTCAATAACAAGGCCAGAGAAGCTCTCCTTAACATGAGCGTAGACGGAAATTTTGACGTCACTGTTCCCAGTGCCGAAGATCGAAAAACTAGTTCGGACGCATTCGGAACCCTAAAAATGTGGTCAGCCGTGAATGAGTGGTTCCGAACAGGTTTCGAGACAGGTTGTCTTCATCTTCGGAACAACGTCACTCGGAACTTTTACGTAAAAATTTCCGTCCTCGAGCTTGTTTGGGAAAGCTTCTTCGGCCTTAGTAATTGAGTAGTCCGTGGACAGACACAGACAGAATTTTTACTGACACAGAGAGAGGGAGAAATTACACCCAGGGCGAAGGCGGGAATCGAACCCGCACCCGGTACAGTGCGCAGACTGTTAGCGTAGGCAGCTATTTTAACCACTAAGCCACCCGGAACCCCCAAATTAGGTTTCTTTTTTAAACTTCTGGAGCCTCTGTAACCGAGTCAGTACGATACCTGCCTCTTGTCATGAAGGTCTTGGCTCGAATTCCAGCCTTCCGTTTTGCGTAAGTAATGATAAAAGAAAAATCTTCTCAATTACGGGGTTGTTAAATTTGTGGAATCCCGACGGTGTTAGTGTATGATGCCGTTTGAAGTTAATTTAAGTGCCAGCTTCAAGAGTTGACATCGTTACTTAACCACAGTTTAAAATTACGAAACTTTGCTTGGTTGCAATAAAGATCTCTAGTCAACCTACACATAGACAGACCTGCACACTCCACTAAACGAAATATGCTACAACTTTCTTTCATGCTGGCCCGTCCGTGGCCGAGTGGTTAGGGCATCAGCCTAGAGATTCAACCTTCTCAGGAGTGCGGGGGTTCGAATCCCCTACTGCCTGTCATCCTATAAATCGGATCCGTGCTGAAAATAGTAGGAAAAAATCCTCATCACGGATGGGCCCGAGTACACAGGGACAGACGTGCTCGTAAAATCTGTGGAGTCCAAAGTCCCGACGGCGTTAGCGTACGATGTCGCTCGAAGTTCCTTTGGGTTCCGCTCAGGTGTCGACCTCGTCACTTGACCAGGGTTCCAAATTACGAGGCGTAATTGGCTGTGTTAAAGCTCCTAAAGAAGGCTAGAAATAGGTAGCCGGAAACGATTACATTACATTTTATTTCATGCTGGTTGGTAGACATATATTTACAGGTTTGTGTGCTTGGTCACAAAGACCCGCTTATAAACCTTCGTCAAGAAGGAAGGACACGACATACACACACATTCAAGACAGATGCTGCCATCTATCGGCACCTCCACAATTTAGACATGTCCCTGAAGAGCTTTCATGGTAAGGTAGGTAAGGTAATCGTTTCCGGCTTCCTATTTCTAGCCTCCTTCAGGAGCTTTAACACAGCCAATAACGCCTCGTAATTTAGAACCCTGGTCAAGTGACGAGGTCGACACCTGAGCCGAACTTCGAGCGACATCGTACGCTAACGCCGTCGGGACTTTGGACTCCACAGATTTAACGAGCACGTCTGTCCCTGTGTACTCGGGCCCAGGCTTTCATGCTTTAAGAATCAACTTTTGTTGTTGTTGTCGTGCTCATGGATATCCCATGGAAGATGGTTGCCAGAGCCTCCAAAGAGGTGAATCAACTTTGAAAACTCAAGAGAAAACAATATTTGCACTTGTAGATCGTAGTACAAGATCTCTATCGACAACTGGACCGGCCAAGCTTACAGTGACGTCACATCTATATGTCAGACGTTGTCTTAAACCCTACAAACAAACCATCCGGCAGGAAATTAGTTCAATCTCCTATGGCACGTCAATGTTGACGTCACATCTACGTCGAACACGTTCTCCTACCCCATAAACAAACCACGCTTCACACACTTTCGAATCATCTATTAATACTTGGTTCTATTATTTACCTCCATACGAAATATTATTAACTTTATTGTATGCCAAAATGTACGCCGCCGACCCGGCAGCGCAACGGTTAGGGAGCTAGCCTTTGGAGCCTCTGGGTTCGGGTTCGAATCCCGGTAAGGCAAGGATGTTTGTGTTTGTCGAGTATATGCGGAGTACGTGCTCGTTAAATCTGTTGGGTCCGAAAGTCCTGTGGGCCGTCATTGCGCAGTTTCCCACGGGTACAGGTCCCTGGAGACTATTTCCATCCCCTTCAGGGACATGTCTAAATTGTGGAGGTGGCGATAGATGGCAGCATCTGTCTTGTATGTGTGTGTATGTCTTGTCCGTCCTTCTTGACGATGGTTTATAAGCGGGTCTTTGTGACCAAGCCCACAAGCCTGAAAATATATGTCATCCAATCCAATGTACGCCACGCCGTAGTGCCAAATAATTAGCAAAGTGTTTTTTTGGGGGGGTACCAGAAAAGCGATCATGGCTTCACTTGGTATACCGTTTCTTGCATTGATTTTGACCTAGTAGTAACTCTAACCTCCACAAACCAACCCGTATAAGATACTTTCAGTCCGGTGGGAATCCATCAATTTTTAACTTATCACAGGTAATGCGAACATTTTTGAAGAAAAATGAATGTATTTATTTGAGTTGCTGGGTAATAAGAAGTGTTAGAATCATTCATAGTTATTCTGGGAATTCGGTTATAGTTGTGAATATTTAATCTTATCAAGAATTATTTTTCTTTATATTTATATCACGTTGCGTATTTTTAAAAATGTGATAATTTCGATTTTATCACTGAATTCGAATAGGTTATGGTAATGAAATATTGTTTTATTTTGACTTTGAACAAAATTAATGAAACATTTTGAAATAATGAAATAAATAAAAATAAATAAGCCTTATTAAAAATTATAATGTTTCCTCTTAAAAGGCTTTAGGTAAATTGCGTGGGCCATTAAATGGAATAAAATGTAGTGTCAAATGTGTAGCGGTGATAACTGTATTTTGTTTATTAATATCATCACAACTAAAAATCAGCTGATCCTATAAAACAAAACTTTCTACAATTATTTCATTTTTTTTCAAAATAAATTATAACAAATTGTTATTAGTGAACTTGTGCATTAAAAAAATATTTTTCCCTGCTGTATTATTATTAGTTAGGCAAACTCTTTTTTTAGATGTCATCAAAAATGATTTAGCCAATTGAGTATTCGTTTCTAAAATCCTGCTGTATCACAGTGTTTCTGAAAAAACGTAACGAAAAATGAAAATTCAATAAGAAAATACATAATAATTTAACAGCTGTTAAAATTTTGCATTCTACACCCTAAAGACTTCCCCATTCCCCGTGGTTGAAAATTATCCACCGTTGTAAAGTTTTTTTAAATGAAAAAATAGATACAAAACCATTTGTAGCCCCAGATGTGTTTTTATCCTCTTTTATATGACAGTGTCAGATGTTTGTACCGATATCAGCAAAGGTAAATTAGTTAAATGAGTTATCATTGTTAAATCAACCATAGCTAAAAAATGAGACATTACTCCAGTTTTGGTTTAGTTGAATTAACGCTTCACTAGAGCTGCACATATGAACGGACAGTAGTCATTAATGTAGCTGAATTAAAGTCATACTAAAGTTACATGCCTAGAAAAACAAGGAACCTGGGTTCAAATGCGATGTTGGACCGTGGCATCCTACAAACGGATATTGCAGCACAAAACTAAACTAAAAATATTCTAAATGAAAATTGTTGATGATGCAAGTTAAATACGTTGTGTTCCGATGCTGCCAATCAAGCTTAAATGATGTTGCGTTGGATATTCACTAAGATGTCACCCTCATCATTTAAATTTCGATTCAAAATTACGAGGTGTATCGCTAGTTTCTTATGCATATCTTAAAAAACGACATTAATCTAGCTAAAAAAATCGGGGGCCTGGGCATTTCTAAAATAACTGTTGAGCTATAAATCGTCAGTGCAGCCAAAAAATTCGACGAATAAAAAATAACCTGTGTAGAGGGTGTGTATGTTAAATATGCTTCAAAACGTGTAGCTGTAGTGCGACGATATTTTAACCGAGCCTAACCTCATCACTTGAATTTCGAATCAAGGTTACGAGGCATATTCGAGGCATTACGAGTATCCTATCCATATCTCGGAAGAGATATTAATTTAACCAAATAAAATTTAATAACCGAATTTTAAAGGTTAATTTAATAACCGAATTCTAAATATTAATTTTATAGCTAAATTAAATTTAACAATCCACCCGTCACTCAAGACCAAACAAAATACCAAAAAAAAAACAAAAACCTCAGACCTTATTAAAAATACTCATGACTTGTAATGACTCGACTATTTAAGTTAAATACATCGCGTTCCCATGACTGCCAACGATGCTGAAATTATGTTGCGTTGGATGTTCACTAAGATGTCATCCTCATTACTTAAATTTCGATTCAATATATTGAAGTATATCGCTAGTGCCCTATGCATATCTCTACAGAGACATTAATTTAATCAAACACAATTTAATAATCAAATCAAATTTAACAATCGTCCCACCACTCAAAACCAAACAAAATGCAAAAAAACCAGACCTTATCAAAAATCCCCAACGACCTTGTAATACTATTTTAACAACGCAATTTAATTCCGATCAAATCCCAACCCCTTCCTCCCGCTACGACCTTTTCTCCATCCAAACTACCGTCCCGAAGCAAGCGGGATACATTTTAATACCAAACTCCGTCGTTTCCTCCTTTACTTATACACTGTAACCAGATCAACAGTTTTCCTGCAGTACTCAAGTCCCGGGGTACCATACACTATCGTTTTCGCCCTTTGAAGTTTGCCAACAGCGTGCCAAAGGACTCGCCAAAGGAGTTTTCAGAATGTTCTTTCGATATAAGTGTAGTAGGGTATCCTAGCTAGTCTTCAATCCGGACAGCATTAAACTCTCCCGTAACTCTTCTCCACGGTTGACCCAGTGAAGAAATTCTGACTGTTGGACGGTACTAGGCGGTTGTAGAGGGACGGTAGTTGGCGAGACGGTGGACCGTAGTAGTATTTTCATGCCAGTGTCGACGTCACAGGCCTTTTGAGTTGTTTCACCGCATCAGCTGATTGGCGCGTGTTGTTAGAAAAGTTGTAGCGACTTGTTTTCGTACTTTTTATCCTGATGATCTAATGCCGATGAAAGTACTTTGGTTTGCGATGAAAGTACTGTGGCCAACTGCGGCATGATTTACGGCGTTTTGAAGTACATTTTTGGATTACTGTTCGGGTACAAGGAAAATTTCTACAGAAAAGGTAAGTCGTTGTTTACATTTTATAAACTTTAGTAACTTTGACCCAAGAATTGTTCTTTTTAAATCCTCAAAAAATTAACTTATGTAACTCTCTTGCAATTTGAATTTGAAGAACACTAAATTTATAAAAATTGACTTTAAATACTTTTTATTAACCTATTCTGTTGATGCGGATAATGTATATCAAATACGCGTCATAAACGTTAGTTGCTAAATTTGGGAAATTGCCTATTTCGTAACAATTTATGAATCATAAGTATTACTGAGAATATTGCAAAATAAAATACAAACTATTGCGTTTGTAACTGAGCAAAATTACTAAAGAAATTTAAAATTGAGACAAGTTAAACTTATAAAACAGGACTTTGTATTTGGGGCAAAGTTACCAAATTTTAAAATACATTTTCAGACAAATTGTTATTACAATGCTGATATTTCAATTGTGTAAAAACCGAATTTTTTCTTAATAACAGTAAAAATGTCTACTTTGGTAGTGTATTGACAGAAATATGGATAATGTTGTTTTATACAATTTATTAAGTAAAAAGTAGTTATTTATATTTCAATACTCAAGAAAGAATCGGGGGAAGGGTGGTGGTGATAAAATTTAAAGGATTGGGAAACGTAATCATGCATGACTGTTAAATATTACCAAAACATCGTAAAACTAGTCTAAAACAAAATAATAGACTAGTAAATATTTTCGATTACAGTTTTCTTATGATTTGTAAGGTAAATATAAGCTTTTAAATTGCAGCAGGCTTGTTTGAAATTACAGGGTCAGGAATTATAACATAAAGAATATAGTTTTTGTTTGCTGGGCACCTGGTTTGATAACAATCAAAATTTTTATAACGTGGCTGCGTTATTTCTCTACTGATGTCCTCATGTACCGGAATATTTTTCGTAGTGTGTCGAACCGTTAAATGAGAATTTAATTCAACTTATGTCCTAAGTTTTGTCTATGGCAGATATACTCCTAAAAATAATCATTATTGAAATATGTCGTTAATAGCACACGCGTTCTTCTCGTTAAGTGGCATTGGGGATATATTCAATTAAAACTTGTAATATTAAAATAACCATAGGATTTACTTTTAAATATTATCAATGCATACTTAACAATATTAGCGACAAAAATTACTGAAACACCAACAATTATTGGTTTTTAAAAGTATTGTCGATAGTTAACCTTAAGGGGATGCGTGCAACCATTATATAAATTAAAATGGATTTTTTAGCTTCCACACTACGTCTATAACGTAAAAAGTGGAAGGTTTTATAATCGTTCAGTCCGTCTGTCCGTCACCCACTTTCACAGAAAGAACCACAAGTCCCACAGACAAGTGGGATACGTCATTTTGAAGCAAAAAATCAGATTAGGCTACATTCCAAATTTCATTAAGTTTATTTAAAATTTTAATAACTAAAAATTTAATCTACATTGAAATAACATGCAAATTCTATTTTTATTCACTATATTCACTGTTGCCATTTCGTTAAACGTACGAGAAACTTTATTTAAAAATAAAAACTTTTGTAAGAATATTTATTTATGTGATATAATTCAGTTTGGATTGTTGTATTATCACAATAGAGTTCTTTTGATGGTTCATTATATATGTACGAAGAAAGATGCATAGAGAATTCTAACTTGGCGTCAAAAAAATATGCAAAATTTCGCTTTTATGTATTTTTAAAGCATCAATTGTACGAATTATATATATATTTAAATGTAAATAAATTAAACAAACTAAAATAAGTGAATTTTCGAAAGAAATGTAAATGGGAAATTGTGGCGACACAAAAATATTTATTAAAAAAGATTACATCATTATTCTTCGAACTTCAAACAAATTTAGCAAACTATAAAGTCTAATTATTAAATCTGAGAAAGAAGAATAATGAAAATAGTTAATTTTGGCGTTTAAAAGTTTGGAATTAAAAATAGCTAAAGGCCCTGTTTGTTATTAGAATTAAATCACCATTGCCATTTGCAACAATCGCCTGAGAAACTTAATGGGGTTGTTTCACGGAGGATCTGGCAATAGCTCTGCGGTTTTGTTTTCATGTCTATTTTGATGTCTTTCAACAGTGTTGCCACCAGTTTTAGGAGAAAAACTACGAAAAAATACCATTTAATTCTAAAATTACAAAAACATACCATAAAAATACTAGCAAAGCGTTTCACGTTTTTTTAAAGTCACTAAAAAAATTCCATAATGCAGCTAGTATTTTTACGATATTTTTTTGTAATTTTAGAATAATTCTAAAATCCTCCGTGAAACAACCCCATTCTTTTAGACAATAAATTAAAATAAATTTATTTTTGCAACATCGATCCGTTTAAAATGATGTCAAATATATTTCACTACGAGATTCTTTGTATGTTGATATGAAATATTTTCATTCAATTTAAAAGCGAGGAATATTACATATTTATTCTTTGAAATATAAATTAACTTTTGCAAATGATAAGTAATAATTATTGAATTTTCGAAATAAAATAAATAAAACTAGCCAAATTTAGCATGTCAATGTTTAATATAGAATTAATGCTATGTTTGGCGCCTTTTTACCTGTTTAACACAACTGTTGTGTGGAAGAGGGCTAAGTGACAGATTCTGTTACAAACCTACTTGTTTTGTTTTTTTAAATACATATTTAAAAAAATCACTGTAAAAGTATTTTGTTGTACTGTGAAATATCCTCAGTTTAAATCAAAGAGCTATATGTAAGGAGTAAACTATAAAAAAATTCGTAATGATATCTCATACAGTTCCTGAGAAAAATGTTCCTGAAGTTAGTAAAATCTACATGGGCGAGATAGAACCATCCGACCCCCTTTAAACCATTTTTAATTAGAAATCAACGTTTCATTTTCTTATATCATATGACTTATAATAATTTTATATTTTCAATCTTCCCTAGAAAGTTGCAAGATAACTCAATTTATTTTTTTAAATTGCCAGAAGTTTTTTTAATTCCTAAAATGGAGTAATGGGAACCTTTACGATTTCTATACATTGACCATTATAATATTTTCTATTCATAGTGTACCTGTTAGCATAACGTTATAGTAAAGACTTACGTAAATCATGATATGTAGACAGTTTATTATACAGCTGCGAAAAATAACAAGTAGGTTTGTTACAGAATCTGTCACTTAAACCGCTTCCACACTTTATTTGTTTGTATAACAAACAAAAAACGCACTACTTATACACCTCAGAAAGAAATTCGCCAAACAGGGCCTTTAGCTAATAATTTATTTCTAATTCTAACTTTTAAACGACAAAATTAACTATTTTCATTAATTTTCTTTCGCAAATTAATAATTACTCATTATCGTTTTAAATTTGTTTGAAATTCGAAGAATAATGATGCAATTTTTTTAAATAAATATCTTTTAGTCGCCACAGTTTCCCATGTTCATTAACTTTCTTTCGAATAAGAGAAGAATAAATAATTAGTAAAATTTATGCTTTAAAAATAAAAGCGAACTTTTGCATATTTTTTATTCAAAGTTAGAACTCGCATACATATATAATAAACCATCAAAAGAACTCTATTGTGATAATACAACAACCCAAACTGAATTATATCGCATAAATAAATATTGTTTCAAAAGTTTCATTTTTATTTTAAATAAATTTTCTCGTACGTTTGACAAAATGGCAACAGTGAAAATATTGAATGAAAATGGAATTCGCATGTTATTTCAAAGTAGATTAAATGTTTAGTTATTTAAATTTTAAATATACTTCTCATTAAATTTTTTTAATGAAATTTGGGATGTAGCCTAATCTGATTTTTTGCTTCTTTTTTTGCCTTGGTGGGGGTGGGGGAGGGTGAGGGTGAGAGAGGGTGAGGGTGAGAGAGGGTGGGTGAGGGTGAGAGAGGGTGGGTGAGGGTGAGAGAGGGTGGGTGAGGGTGAGAGAGGGTGGGTGAGAGAGAGGTGAGAGAGAGAGGTGAGAGAGAGAGGTGAGAGAGAGAGGTGAGAGAGAGAGAGGTGAGAGAGAGAGGTGAGAGAGAGAGGTGAGAGAGGGTGAGAGTGAGAGAGAGAGGTGAGAGAGGTGAGAGAGAGAGAGAGTTGAAAACGGAATTTATGAAAACCTGTCTACAACGATACTCTATTGACCTACAGTCCCTGGACAAATTATTAGACGCACTGTATTTTTTAAAAGTAATTTTATGTTTCTTAAGAGTTTTTATGCAATAATGGTATATTTAAACTACAATATTATTGATTTTTATGTAAAAGAATTTTTGTAGACTACATATTTGTATTTTTAACATATGGCAACACTGTGTTGACAAAGTGATACATGAACGTAAACAAGTACAAACCTGTATCACCTCCTAGAAAAGACTGTTTATTTGTGGAAACATCATCCTCAAATGCAGGAGACAGTACAGTCTTGCATTGATAGCATGCCGCGAAGAATTAAAGCTTTGATAGCGGCTAAAAGTGGCTCAACTAAATATTGACTTTTACTAACATTATTTTCACTTTTCTTTAAAACTTAATAAACTTATGCTTTTCTAAATTAATGCTGTTTTATTTATGTCAAATAAATCTGTAATTGACTGGATAATATAAAAATAAAAAACAAATCAATTTAAAATAATAAAACGGTACAATATCACCCGGTAATTAATATTTTACACGAAATCATGCAGTTCGTCTAATAATTTGTCCAGGGACTATAAATTTGTTTAATGGAATTTTCAGGGGTTGGGGCATGGAATTCTGTCGTAATAAATTGTCGTAGATATGATTGTAATAGATTGTTTATCGTTCAAGTCCAGATGTTTCAATTTATCAGAAAAATGGCTAGTACATGGTGGAAATTTTAAGAAGACTTGAAACAGTTTGCGGTTTGAAGCTTCTTTTAAAATTGCCATACTGGAAAAGACTAATTCAAAATTGGTTTTTAACTTTAGGATAGTAACAAATGAAATATTATATTAGAATGAAATTCAATTACAATAATTCTTATTCCATATGTAGACAGACTGTAAGATTCAAATGACTTATAGAATTCTATTTTGAAATATTTAATCTAAAAAAACTAATCTTAAAGTATATTAATCTCGTATAATTGAATTGTTAAAATACATGCTTTATTGATAGGCTTCTTTGAATTTTTTTTATATATCTGCAAAGGTTTTAATATGGTTCAAAGTATCTATTTTTTTGCATAAAAATTTAAATTTGTGCAGTGCTTAACATAATTCAAAGCAAACTTAAGGTCAAAATCATAAAATTTTATTTCATATGCTTAAGAGAGTTTTACAGAACTTAAACATTGTAATTTACTTTTTTAGTGTGGTACTTTTTGATATCTTTCCCCTTGCATACTTATCGCTACATCACATTTTTTTAAAACTTGTATCTAAACAATTATTCAAGTTGATTTTCGCTTTTAGAATTTTAAATTATAGCTGGTTGCTGTGTTTGGCGATTTTTTTCTAATGTGTATAAATCTTGTGTAGAAACGGTTGTTGATGATATATTATTTACTATTACAACCCTACTTGTTTTCCCGATAAGAATTTCAGTACGTATTTAAGTAACATGAAAGTAGGCTATTTCAGTTCTTTTGGAACTTCTTGTTTCATTCATAAGCTCTAATGCAACGTACTTAAAAGAACCCCCAATAATTTTAGCAATGCACCTGAAACTGCATATACGCATTCCTTGCGTGTTAATTTGCTGAAAAATGCGCGTATGTGAATAATAAAAATTAGAAGTTTTTGCACTTTGTTATAAAACCTCTGCTTACGGCTTATTTTCTGTTTATATATAATTTATTCTGATGTTAAGAATTTATAAATGCAGTCCACACTCTTTAAGGCAGCCATCGCTAATCCATTGGTTTTTTTAAAAATAAACCTAAGACCTTTGTTGATATTTGCTTCATGACCTAGAACGTCTGATGTAAGTACGAGCAATGGTTTGAGGCTATTTACGAGGAAACGACATGCAAATCGAAAAAAAGGTCTAAACCAAACCAAACGGTCAGAAAAGATCGTGAGCCATCATCAATATCTCAAGCGCTTTCGATAAAATAGCTTTGACGAAAATAGAAAAGGCCCGGACATAGTACAGGTACGCTGTAGTACGACGCATTTTAAAGCTGACCAACCACACTCTTTTATCCGTAGGGTTTTTGGGGCCAGATAAGCTGGAGTGGAATGTAGTGTCTAGGTCATTCTAAAGGTTCATCCTTTATTCTTTACTCGCTGAAGTGACAAATCACAATTTTCTCAACCGGAAATTCCTTGATAAAAGGTCTCTCCGAAAGAAGGAAATTTACGCACCCGGAAATCGCCGTTAGCAGACAACATAGTATAAAACCTTGAACTATTTTGATTATATTTTGTTATGTTGTGTCAGATATGCCAAAACTGAATCATTTGTATTTGCATGCCTAGTAAAGAGGGGGTGGGTTGCATATGGCGGTTAGAACACAAACAATTCTGTAAATGAACAATAACTAGGAATTACACTACATTCAGCATGGAATTAAAAAATAGAATATAAATTTGTTTTTAAGACTAAACTGCAAAAATCAGCTTAAAATGAAAGTCGGGAACCAAATTTTATCAATAAAGAACTGCTTTGATGCTGCTCTGGTAAGAAGTTAATTAGTTTAAAGTAAATCTTAAACTTCAAAACGTTAAATATTGATATAGTAGTGCAAATAGTTTCGAAATAAAGGTACTTTCAAACACTCAAACTACTTGTTCAGATTCTATAAGTGTGAGATCCAGTTAAGAACTAATTTTGTGCTTTTAGAGTTTAACTATTACTTTTAAGGTTACAATTCCATGTAGGTACCTTAGGCAATTCGTACATGATCTTCTAAATGTGATCAAGTGATATGATTGAACCTCAACAAAGAATAAAAAATTAACAAGAAATTGTTATTAAGGCTTTCGCATTTATAACTCATAAAAATGGTCACTTTGCAATAAAATTAGAATTTTTTATTTTGATAAATTTCTTGAGACCCCCTACCTACAATAAATTTTTGTTTTCATTAATAAGCCTAAAATATTGTTTCATATTAAAATAAAATATATTTTCAATCTTTAAAAACATACTGATAAAATTTCAGGCAGAGTGGACATATTTAAAGATTAACTTAATTATATATAATGCAAATATTTCATTTGTAATTATAAACTAAATGTCTTGGAAATAAGGTTTATGTAACGGTCTAATTATCCATTGATTAATATATGTTTGGAATCGCTTTAAAAATGGTGGTTCCTAATTTTTTTAAACATGAAAAATAATTAAAGATTTATTGCTAACCGTATATTAATTCAATGCCCATGCATATTGATAAATATAAGATCGAGTACAATATAATTTTATAAAAATCGTGAAATAAATATTCATGATGTTCTTGGAATTCGGATATTTTCGGTGATGCATGTTTATTCACTCGGTTTATACCGTGCAGTCAGTTCTATGTACTGTTTTTTTTTTATCTTGACATTTAGGTTTAGTTTATAAATGAAGAGTTTGTGTAAGAAGGTGCTATGTGAAAAAAACTGAAAAAGAGAAAATGAGCTTTACAATTTTTAGTTTGCACTTGGATACGTTTTAAACAGTACGTGTAAACAGTAAAAATATACTTAACTTGAAGTTTATGATAAAGGGGGAAACTTGGTAATTTTATAAAGGAGAGAATAACATGATCATTGAGACAAAAATCTCGATTTTTTCAAAAATGTCATATGGCATGTTCTTTCACTAAGCTCGTTAAATGAATATTTATGATTCTTGAATGTAATATTTTATATTTGTGTTTACTTCAGTGAATGGTGTAATTTTTTTGTGTTCAAATTATTACTGTTAAAAAAGTAATTTTATAAAGCATTGAAATAATCAAAATTCCTTGTTTAGAATGTAAAACTCTTTATTTAACCAAACCTCTCTTAAACGGCTACTCATAACCTAATATTAAAAATTGATGTAAATGATAATTGGTTAAAATAAATTAATAAAATTGAAAAAACTTAAATATAATAAAAAATTAAAGAAAGTGAGAAAATAAGAAGTAATGAGAAATAAGCAAAAAAGAAGAGTAAAATTAGGAAATAAGAAGAGTAAAATTAGAAAAATAAAGTTATGGAACATTAGAAAATGTAAAAATAATGGGAATTTAGGATATCAAGAAATAATAAACGATATAAAAAAATGGAAAATTAAAAAATAACAAAAAATAATACGCCTTCAAAAAATCAATTAAAACAAATTCTGTATCTGGCGGTCAATACATTTATAATGCCAAAAATAACTACCAATAAGTAATAAAATGATCGAAATTAAAATTAACAAAAACTCAAACACAACACATTGCTTTCAATCTAACCTACCCAACCACCAAAATCATTTGCTGCAAGCATACAAAGTATCGGGAGAAAAGCTGGCCGCCGGACCCCTGTATCAGGCCGGAAAAGTAACTTTTATCGAGCGTCGTCTCCGGCGCCGGAAAGATTCGTCGAGTGGGGCGGTCAATTGATCCGAAACTTTGTACCCTTCCACATCGGAGGATATGTGACACTTTTTTGGAGACTATGATTAGCGTGGCTAATTTATAGGGTTTTTGTAGGAAGTTTATTGTGTATGATGTGTTAATTAGTGGTGATTAGCATGGTATGGCGACGACTGGGTTTTGACTTTTTTCAGGATTACAAAGTTGCTTTTTGTGGGAATTTGAGCGTTATTATTTTCTCGTTGAATATTCATTTTTATTGCATTAAAATATACACTGTAAAATGGATTTAAACAGTATGAAGTATATGAAAAAGACTTTATTAAAAGACATAATTTCAAATGTTTTGTTTTACATAAAATCAGAGGAAGAAATTAATTGAAAATAACTGACTAAAGTGTTATTTTCCTTAGATATTAACCTTAGACTTCTCTTAATCTATACTTACTGATAGATACATTTAAAAAGGGGAAAAGCCTGATTTATCTAGAAGAAAAACATACATTTAAAATTATTTTCAAAAGAAGTCTTTGTAGTACATAGTAGATAGTCTTTGTACGTCTTTAGTATTCGAATCTGAGAATATATAATTTGTAAAATGATTGAAAGCGTGATTGCTGTTTTTTTTATGGAGTTAAAATGTTAGAGATTTTAAATTTGTAAACTGGGCTCCGTGCAAACCATTTCCGCATTTTGCAATTTATTCTCTTTGCTAAATAGGGATGCAGTTAGCTTCCGATACCAATCTAACTATTACGGCTAACTGTCACTCCAAAAAATATTAATTTCTACTAATATTACTAACTCCTACCGACAACTAATGACAACTTAGACTTAATGCTACTAATAATAATCAAATAATTTTAACACTTTATATGAATTTGTAATCACATTTTTAATGGTTTCGTATAATACTTAAATTTTTTTACTCATTTTATAGCTTCTTTTTAGACTATATATTATTATAGTATGAGGATTTAGCTAAATATCAATTCTTAAAACTTATAAGTTATCTTAGTTCATTATTAATAGATAAAAAAATATTTTTTTAAAAATATATTTTGAAACATTTTTCTCCTTGATACATATGAAACAATAAAAATGTATTTAAAAGAAAAACATAACCTTCTACTCAACAATAAAAAGACGTTATTTGACTTTGAATAATACATTTAATACAACTATGTATTTTAAACACAGTAGGCAGTTCATAACTTTTCTTTAAATGAATGGGTAGATTTATCAAATCAATTACAATTTTTAAAACGTTTCACTTAAAGTCTACAAAATACAATGACTATAATTGAAGGCGTAATTAGATTTAATTATCTATATGTTAACATTATATTACATCAAGTCATTAGGACAATGCATTAATATTTAAATCACATTGGCTGGGAGTAGTTGTATAGAAAATAATTTATTAAAACTGTCTCAAGATTTCATTTTCTTAGATTTATTATATATGTTTATTATTGTATGTTTATTATTCATAAACTTTCTCCTTCATTTACGTTTCATTGTATTTCAAAGAGTTTAAACAATGTGATGGTATTGCATGATAAATGGTTAGCTGTCACTTATTGTTCACAATACGTTTTAACTTTCGTATTTATTCTTAAGATTTTTTAATATTTATATAAAGCTTTTGTGAATCTCTAGTTAAATACAGATTGGATTTTGTAGCATTTAGGAATGGAGTAACAAATTCATTCATTTTACAAAAGTACAAAGATGCATGTTCTCAATGTACAATTGAATCACCAAATGTAAAAAGGGCTCAAGTCCAATGTAACATTTCCGTACACTCTTATATCTTATACTAAAATATAAGAGGAAGATGCACTTAGGGAAATTCTCCCTTTTTGCATTTAACTATACAATTAAAAAGTGCATATGAGAGTGATGTAGCTTATTTGATTTGTGAGGTTTCTAGGGTTTTCGTCTTGATTGTGTAAAGTTGGAAATTTAATTTTGAGGCTGGTTGTTATGGTGGTTTAAATGGGTTTTGTGTTATTTCGAGGCACTTTGTATAACAGTGATAAGTCTTCCAGATTAAAATGATACATTTCCGTCAAGGAAGGTTTACTGGTCTCTACCATTGTTAAGAATGCAAAAAAAATCTCGTTTAATGTAATTATATAGAATATAATTTAGCCTAATGCATGCTAATTATGTTTGAGGAATGTTTAATTGAAACGGGCTAAATATAATTAATGTAATGATTTTTTTAAATAAAGCATTATTTTGTAAATTATCGTAAATATTGTAAATAATTGAACCAAAATAATAGTTTCAAGTGCATTGCCGTTCTTGGTTATTATTTGACTATTGGTTATTATTTTTTTCGAGTTTTTCTGCTCGAAGTAATAATGCGAAGTACAAAATGATTTGATTACATCATTAAAAGGTATCTTATTTTTTAAATTATTATTTTCATTACTAAAAACTTCGTTGACTGCATTCATTTAAAATTAATGTTAAATACTTAAGTTTACAAAATATTTTCATGTTTTCTAGAATGCCTTAAATAAAAATAAGCAAAAAACTGAAAACAAAATTATATGATTAAAAACGTTGCGAGTTAAAATATTACCGAATAAGTGCAATAAAAACTTCAAAACATTAATAGTGCA